>VMKM01001194.1:0-169741 GCA_008360985.2 Macquaria ambigua | reverse complement strand
ACAGGACTTAAAGGATCTGCTGCTGACGTCTTGGTGCCAGATACCACAGCACACCTTCAGAGGTCTAGTGGAGTCCATGCCTCGACGGGTCAGGGCTGTTTTGGTGGCAAAAGGGGGACCTAGACAATATTAGGCAGGTGGTCATAATGTTATGGCTGATCGGTGTATGTTCTTGTCTTGCGTTGTTGTCTGGTGGGATAGGGATGGGACGGACAGATCTTTTACACAATAGACAACAACAAGATGTAAGGTATAATTGATTTCTGGTTAATGGTTTGGTATATGTTAGACTTATTGTAAAACAGGAGTAAAACTGGCCTATATTCCTTCCTGTAATTCATGTAGTGAAAAAATGGCTGATTATTCCTTTATTTTGGCTGCTCAGTCAGTCAGTTTGGGTGGTCACAGTATCTTTCGTGCATCTCGGTTGTATCTACACCTGGATTTTATGTGTTTGTGCTCTATCTAATCCAATCACCCGGAACACAGGTTAAAATGAGCTGATTTTTTTTTCTTTTTGCACATAGGAGGCCAATAAAGCACAAGAGGAATTTATCCATGCCTACAGGCCATGTGTGTCAAATCTCACATTTAGCAAGCCTCTGCACGGCTACATTGAATAAATCTGTTACTGAGCCTCCGCTAGTACCACCACTGAAACAGGCTGCCTGGGCAGTGAGCAACCATGTGTTTAGAGGGCAACAGCATTATTAGAGAGAGTGAACGAAATAACATGTAATAGATTAGATCTGCTGACGGCACAGTGGTGTGTGTCCTCAAATGACCCAGCCCTTTGGAAGAAATGAAAAGGTTTCACACACACACACACACATTACCTTCAGCTGACTGTAGACACTCCCAACTTCTCAGACTCAGAGAGTGAACTGACATTTATCATCCTACAAGTTCTTCTCTCTCTTACACACACACACACACACACACACACACACACACACACACACACACACACACACACACACACACAGGAAAAAATATAGTAGCAGAAGGAGGTAGTGTATGTCTCTCATTCATCTAGTTTGTAGTGTGGCTGCTTGTAAAGTCCTCCCACCCGAACATGACTTTCAGACTGGCATGCTAATTGAAAACAGCACTGCTCCCCTGCTTCCTGCCTTTTCAACTGCCTCATATAGACACACACACACACACACACACACACACACACTCTCTCTCTCTCTCTATCAAACTTTCTCCCTAACTCAACACACACACCACATACACTACATGAGTGTATACTATAATAGCTTGAAAATAGCATTGTTAGCTGCACAGTAAACCTGTTCTTTATACCCAACGTAGCAAATGAAAATATAGAGACTCTGTGTGTTCTCTGCCCCACCACGTACTACATATAAAGTCTGGCCCTGTGTGGTATGCAGACAGGAATGAATAAAAGCTGGATTTGCCAGGATGCTGTTTTATAGGAAAAGAGTGAATACATAGGAGCTGAGTGCCAGCGTGCCCCACAAGTCCGTCCATCCAAACAAGACGAGGTGACAAACAGCTTCTGACCTCAGTTTCCTCTGAGCTCTGTTGTTATTCATGCGTCACACTCTCCAATAATCATGGTGCTAACAGTGTCATACTAATCAAAGTGTTAGTCAGAGCAGCAATTTCCTTTGAGAAATCTGAAAAAACAGGAGAGTTTGAGTAACACGGACACTGTGCACTTTATCTCATTTTAGCATATTGGAACTGGAATAAAAGCAGGTGCCAGTACAAACACATGCATTTTAGTTTAATGGCTAAAACGTTTTTTTTTTTTTTTCTGGTGTGATAAGATAAATGATCAGCTATTAGACCTATATGTTTTACTATTTAGTAATTTCCCGTTTGAAATGTATATTACATATAATGCTCTCTTTTGTCTTTTTCTGAGAGTTTTATGGATTAAGATAAATGCCTAAAATCATATTGTTTTCCAGTGTGTTAACAAAGAAAGTGTGTGTGTGTGTGTGTGTGTGTGTGTAAGCAAAGACAGCTAGACCACAGGTTAAAACAATAACATCATTCTATCAATCATTTTCTTTCATCTTCTTTGTGATTAATCCATAGCTGCAAACTGGTCGACACATTGCACCTAAGGCAGGACTCTGCTTGACTTCTTGTTTGTAATGAAACTGCTTTGGGCTGCTGTGACCTGAAATGTTGCTTTTTAACTGAGCTTCAGTAACGTGAGCTTAAAGAGTAACTACACCCTCAAATCCTGCTAGAACTCTCTCTCCCAGCAGATTTTAAAAACTGCAACAGAGGAGTGAGGGAACTGTAGGAGGCGTGGCCTCAGGGTCAGGGGACATGGGGGACACTGACCACTGCTCAGTAGCCTGGACAGGAACGTAGAGCTGGTAGTCAGAGCTAACCAGCCATGAGCAGCTATTTTCAGACTCCGCTGGAAAGACAGGAAGTCTGCTGGAGCTTTAACACTCACTAGAAGCACATTTATGGCCCTTTAAGAGAGTCACTGTGTGGGTACCAGACTACTACGAGAGGCTCTCCGGCATGTGTGTGTCTGTGGAGGAGTGTCAGTACATAACCGTAGCCCTGCTGTTTATCACGGTTAGCGTTACTGTTCATCAGCCCTGAATATCTTGTTAAGCTCTGAAAAAAGCACAGTTATCGGTGAGCCCATGTGTTGCGTTCACTGCCACCGCAGGTCAGCATTTTAATAGACCTCAGTCTTTTTTTCGTCTCAATTAGGGAGGGGCCAGAAAAAGCCATATTTTTACACACAATATGAATTTTGTTGGAAAAGTCAGCTGTATTAACATCATATGCCAACAAGAATCTTTGTGTGTTGTTCCTCTTTAACTACTTATTCATCCCACAGCAGTTTGCAGGCCTGTCAAACGTGATCTTTCCACTGCAGCTAAAAAACATACATGCATATAAGGCCATATACAGTACACCCCAGGATGTGATGTGTTCCACAGCCTGTTGTTTTTAGCACTTTTTAAAGTCCAACTCTGAAAGTTAAAGAAACACTGATTTTTTACCTTTTTCTCATGTAGTCATGCTCGTGTCTAAACTATCCACAGCAGTGTCCAGCGGCTGAAGCTGCACAGTAAACTTCATTGATGAGTGGATGACAGAACTACAGGGCTCTTCACCTGCCTTTACACTGGAACTGTGAATCACCTTTCGGACAGCTAACCATCTTAACAGCATGTTTACATACTATAACATGCTGTCAGAGTTCCAACTGACTGTAAGAGCCCGACTGGTCGCCAGGGAAATATAACAAAGATGGGCAGAGTTTAACATTCTGTCTCGGTGTGAGGCTGTGCACCCATGAGACAACACATGGTGAGCTACAGTACACAAAGCTACCTAAGGACAGGTGACGTCACTGTGCCAACACTCTGAGGTGGATTGCCTCACTGCTGACATGCTAGTGTTGGTATTTCTCCTCATTCTCAGCATGACTTAACTGAACCTGAACCTGAAAGGACTTCCTGCTGCAGTGTTACATTTACTGACGATTACATAGCTGACAGTGTTACGGAGTTTCAATCCAGTGTTTCACTTAGAGGGGGAATATTGGTGACATTATTATTTTGTTATTGCAGGTTTCAGTAAGTTAAATTAAATCAGCCCAATATCCTAGGGATTCTGTTCATACTGGAAGATTCCACAGCTCACTCTCTCTGTGATTTTTATGATTATTTATTTTATCCGATGACTTTGCAATCATAAAACAGGTATTTGACCTACTCAACTCAGTGCAGCAGCATGGGAGGTGAGAGGTGCTTGCTCATGGTGGGAACTGTTGGGTCTCTGTAAATATAAAGAGTCGGTCTAGACCTGCTCTATACGAAAAAGTGCCCTGAGATAACTTTATGATATGGCGCTATATAAATAAAATTGAATTGAATTGAACATAATACCTTTTGAGTTTGGCAGGGAGAGCCCTGTCCAGCATGATGACAGCCAGGAAGCCAGAAGCCGAGTGGTAGAGGCCACAGTAACATTTACAGTGTGTCATCAGGGCCTGGCTGAGATGGAGTCAGTGCTGTGAGTTTCACTGTGCACTGTTAGTTTTAGATGGACTGTGCTGTCGACATCACTGCAGAGGGAGTGACAGCATGTGTGACACAGGGTCTTCAAAGTACAACTTCAAACAGGAACCAAAGCACACACCAACATTACCTTCAGTTAGCCAGAGTCATTAATATCACAGCACACTAACGTCCCTTTTTGATTGTCCTGATTGGCTGTCAGGCTGGGGGAGAGGCAGGGCCTGTGTAGTCACGTTATGACAAGAGGGCATGCTGAAATGACTTGAGTCCACTCTCTGTACCTGAATGTGTGTTTGTGAGGACTGTGCTCCTCTGGACTGTTTGGGATGCAAACAGAAGTGCTCTGAGCTAAGGGGCTGGTGAAGGATTAGGCTGGTGGAGGACGATGAAAATTAAGCACCCATATATTTTTGATTCCACACAACTAATAACAAAAAGTTCCCGATTGGGCTCATTTAACTCAGAAGAATGTGCTGGAACTACTTTCTACTGAAGAAATAGTCCTTATGAAATGTGCAGACAGTCTGTTCCCTGGATTATTGAGAGTAGCTGGAGGATCCAGTGGGTTTGGCTCTGGCTTCCAGATATGGCTATATTTTTGGGGGTGTGGACCTTGGCATGTTTGAGCAACACTCATGTGGTGTGTGGTGTTGTGTCATTTGAGTCTTATTTGACCTTACTGAGTAGTCAGAGCACAGTAGCCGAGATGTACAGGCAGTGAATGTGATAAAATAGCTGCCTTTCTGGAGAGTTGACGTGCTGATAAATAGGGCAGTGGCATATTCTGACGCACTGAATGATACCATGCTGTACCAAAAACAAATATCACCCATTCCGGTCAGTAAACCGACAATGTGCAGATCTTTACTTTTGTACTATGTAGTGAAGTGAAGCTATAAAATCTTTGTTTGACTCTTTCTATTAGTAGCTCTGGTGTGGGCAGCCGCATGTTGGATGACACAGCAGACCATCAGTGGTTCTGGTCACCAGGAATTGTTGCAGAGCTGCTCCAACATTCCTCTGTCTCTCTGCCACAACCTGCAGTCAGCAGACATGGAAAAATTTTGAATTTATCCAAGACAAACAAAATAACATTTCCTGTTGTAGAACCTTTGGCTATAATTGCTTTTTTATATCTTATTCCAAATCCCATAATAGGCCTTAAAGTCATGGAAGATAAGCAGGACTAGTACTGATGGTGCCATGATGTGTCTGCTGCAGTACAGAGGAAATGTTTTTACTAAGATCTAAATGAAGTGTAAAAAGTATGCACCAAATTTAATGTCAGGCCACCATCAAACTCTCCTCCACATTGGAAAATACCTGGCTGCACTCTGCTTTAATAAAAAGTGTTTATGCAACCTTAAGTCATGGTTGAACAGTAATTTTCAGTAAGGCGGCCTCTGGCCATCGTGACTGAAAGCTGTTGGCTTCATTCACCCACTATTTGGTTTGGAAAATTCCATTCTGCCACAGGGAAATAATAGCAGATCAATGGAGTCTAGACTCAGTTTATTCCTTTCAGCTGACGTCAAAACTTGTCAACATGGCACGTTAGCGACCAACAGTCCTGTAGTTCTGCTGGCTGAAACCTCTTCATGGTTTGGCAGACTTTTCTCAAGGTCAGATATTTGTAACCCCTTGTTTTCTGCTCTTTACATGGACAAATATATAAAGCAAAGTCTAGACTCAACATGTTCTGGACTTCTGGACTGTGTGGCTATATGTGTGTGTGTGTGCTTAATTGGGTGGAAAATGCTTAGTGACAATATGGACGGCTTGAGATTTCATTTAACATGTTTGTATATGTAACAGCATTAAAGGGGCATCTCACTGCTGGAAAGATGGTCTTTTCATAAAATTGGACCGTCTGCAGTAGGTGGTGCCACATGACCAGAGAAAACAGAGAAAAAGGGTGGTGGTATTCCCTTTTGCTCAAAAGGTAGAACAACAATCAGAATGCACTGGCCCTGTTGCCTGAACTCCTACAAACAGCCGCTCAGAGCTAACGTTAGGCTAAACTCTGGCAGCACCGCTGCGTAACAAACTGGGCCAGTGTATGTGCTAAGCTGCCTCATAAGAAACATGTATTGTATGTTTTCACACTGCAACGTTGCCGTGCTAGAAACAAAACACTGTCGCTGTAGCACTTAAGGCTCAGATGTCGTTTTGGCCCCGCTGGCTTTGGTTGTTTTATCCAGTTTGAGAAACTGGCCTCGGTGAAATTCGCTGCAGCACAGCAACTCCACTTCTCTTTCCATTGGTGCACATTTACCGCAGCAGCACCACCAGCTGTCCCTGGCACGGGGCAGCTCTGCGCCGCTATCCTCACCAGCTGGCGGTGCTTGACTCTGGGCTGTGGCGGCCTCTTCCTCCTCCATCCAGCATTAAAACTATTAAAATCTTTTTCTTCCTTGTCTACAGGAACATTGCCTTCTGCCATGGTTGTTCCAGCCAGTTGATTTTGGAGCGGTGAGGAGCCGTCCCTCTCTTGATCCGACGAGGCGGGCATACAAAAAATGCGGAAGTACAATCCAATCTGTAGTTGCTGACGGAGTTGTTCCCCACAGGAAACAAGTGTGCACAGAGGAAACAGTCACTCTGTCAAACTGATCCTCTGGGAGCAGACCCTGTGGAAAGCAGCAGCTCCGCAGCACTCACTCACACACACACACACACACACACACACACACACACACACACAGAGCAGGACCAGCAGGTTGAGGCTTGGGTGCAAGGAAACTTGTTGCCCTATGGTGAAGGTCTTGGTTGGGTATAGTCAGTGGTGGAAAGTTACCAAGTACATTTACTGAAGTACTGTACAAATTTGAGGTACTTTACTTGAGTATTTTCTTTACATGCCACTTCTACTCCACTACATCTCAGAGAGAAATATTGTACTTTTTACTGCACTACATTTATCTTTAGTTACTTTACAAATTAAGATTTTTGCATTAAAAAAACATATGAAGAGTTTATAAAATATGTTTTATTATAAATATAGTATAAATATAAATATCGATTAATTGACAAATCAATTAATCGATTGACAGAAAATAAAGTGGCATTGACTATTTTGATGATGGTTGAAGTGATTTTTGTTGTAAAAACATTTCCTGGTTCCAGAAGATTTGCTGCTTTTCCTGTGAATGATGTTAATAATTGTAATGTTGTTAATAATGTTGAGGTTTGGACTGTTGGTTGTGAAGGTGTCACTTTGGGCTCTGGCTCATTGTGATCAATCGATCAATGGATTAATGGAGAAAAGAATGAGTAGATGAATCCAGAATGAAAAGAATCGTTAGCTGCAGTCCGATACGAACTACCCTCAACCAGCTCCAACAGTAAAATCCTACTTTTACATGAACGCACGAGGACTAATCATCTAATGATATCAGATACAATAGTAGAACATAGTAGCTCTGAGAAACCCACCATCCACTACCTGCTCAGCAGCAACCAACAGACAGACACAGTTAGAGACTAGATGGAGAACATAGTGGAGCATTTAGCAGCTAAAGAGACAGATATTTCCCTCAGGAGGTGGCGGAGAGGGAATATTGGACTTAGATTCATCAGGTGACACAAACACCGCTCCACATGAAGGATCATGTTGCTCTGTAACTGCTGGATGTGTAAATAGGCAAGCGTTTGCTAACACATTCACTATAACACATTTATAAGGTACTAATATGTCAGCTGTGGCCTCTACAGTGGCTGCATTAAGCTATTTGCCTCACTTAGCTCTGCAGTTAGAGCTGCATGCAGTCTGACCTTTGCATTGGCTCTGCATGTGCACTCAATGGTTCATTTCCTGCTACTAAAATTGCTCCTTGCAAGCATTCAACCTTTGTTGTGCAAGCTGTTAGGTTTGGATTGGTCCTGCATGATCTCTGCCACTGAACATGTGCTGCACAACAGAGTGGCATTCACTAACTTGTGGGAAGATTGAAAGTGACGAGGGAAGTTCCTTCACACATGGCATGAATGGCACCACATATTTGAGTTTTCTATATCTTAAGTATACTATTGTCAGTTTTCCTGGAATATTTGAAGGCATGCCCATATATTTTGACGTGGTCTGCTTTTGGTCAATTTTAAGGCCCAGAGTGACTCTGAGAGCTAATCTACAGTCTACAAACACTATCTATGAAGAACATCTCCTAATTGCCTACAGACATCTTCTAAAGTGCATTGACAGCCAACAACTAACTGCATGCTCAGTCTATTCAGCATCCACATATTTCCATGTCTGATTACTATTGTACCAACATCCATATGGTATGACCATGTTGGCCTATAGACTAACACTGGACATAATTGTGTTTCCTTTACAACTGAATCACATCTTTTAAGAAACGAATGTGTCCAGGTTCAACCACGGCTGAGACACTTACCCCATATATTTTCACATATATAGGCACTGATCAGCTATTGTGAACACACCTAGCATTGGTGCTTATGTTTTAAGTGTATCAATGTCTAAAAAAACATGCAGTACACTTAACTCACACTTGATGACACTTATTCTAATACCGCTTCAGACTGGTATTCAGAGCTCAGTGTGTCCCACAATTTATTATGGTCTACCGCAAAACCAGTCCAGTTGCTGGCGATTATGCACCAACAAGATGGTTTTACCCCAGACAATAATCAACAGACATGAAGACGTTGCAGTTTATAACATGTTGGATTCAGCCTGAATATTATTAGACATGACCAAGCCTTACACATGTCAGAACCTCCACAGATGGTTATCTCTTAAAATCCACATTCTGCTCTTAATGATAATCCTGATATCATATCGTATTCTTACATTAATACATTTAAGAAATACATTCCTTATTCCTAAAAAGGTTACCAGGCAGAAACATCAAAAGATAAGTGCCTTATTCATTATTATTAATATGAAAATGAAATAAAACCAACAAAGCATCTGAGCTCAAGCGAGCCACGTACAGGATGGCTATTAATCAGGTGTGCCCCAGTGTGCTCTGAAAAGCCTTCACATGCCTGAAGCATCTTGCAGTCCATTATCTTTCAGGCCATAGAGATCACTGGAGCAATGCTTTTTCTCTATAAAAATCTAGTGTGGAGCTACTGTTTAAAACCAGGAGCTTTCACATTCACTGCAGATGGTGTTTCAGACACAGAGTTGCCTCCTCCTGAGTCTGTATTCGAAGACTGAAGAGGCCATTATGAGTTGATAAGGCAGTCCCATTCCAGAGGTTCAGAGAAATGTGACTTGGGTTAGGGTTTAGCCTGAATGCAGAGGAGATAACCAACCAACAATTGTGGTCCTAAGTATTCCAAGTATTCTCTCGCTGGTCACTTGTTTGGTGGTACATCAGGAAGTCTTAATCAGCTCATACAGTCATTACATGACCACATCATGTTTTGAGCTACAAAAATGAGGGCTTGGTTGTTGTAAAGCCTGTCAGCTGTAGTGAGTCAAATAGCATGCGAATGAGGAGGTCTGCTTACTAATGACCCTCTGGTTATGGGGTTAGTCTGTCTCTTTTCTGCTAAGTCTGCGTGAGTTCTCACCGCATGTTCTTATTTTATAAATACCAGTTTATGTGTGGGAAATGACGTATACATGGTTTTGTCTGTATGCATCGTTATACATCGGGCCCCGGGCCCCGGGTCTCTGACCTCTGCACCTCGCCTACTCTCCTCATACACAGACAGTGATCCACAGGATGCTAGCGTGTGTGAAATGCCCTGGGTACGATGTATGATCGCCACCATACAAAACAAATCAATCTACTTTGTGGGCACAATAATAACAATGTTGTGTCTTACTACATTTCTCCATGACATTGGATGATCTCCATGGATTGTGCTGTAGTGAAGAGGATCTTCCATTTCCACTATATCGTCATTATAAATAATTTTGTCAAATTAGTAAGTTTGATATTTAGTTGCTATTACTTGTTGTTGATAGTGTCTTTGTTGCTGTACAGTATGTTTCTTGTTACTTATATTTGACAGTGTTTTCTGTTGTTTATGCTGCACCAGAATTGCCCTCTGGGGACAATAAAGATTTATTGAATTGAAAATTGAATTGAATCTTCAAAGTTTCATACTCAGTGTAATTATGAACCCACATAGAATGTCAGTGATGATAATACCATTGGAATTCATTTAATGTTTTATGTGCTGTATGTTGGTATATTAGGATAGTGTATCTACAAATTTCAATGCAATTTAGTGAAAATTTAGTCCATGGGCTAAGAAACAAGTGATTAGTGTTTTTTGCAGATTGTGCCACCATTTGGTTAAAGCACTTTCTTTCGTTGCCTATTCCATACAATGCATTATGTTTTTGATAGGACAAACAAATCATTGCATAGAATAGCTATACAGAATTATACAAAATACACGTTTTACAAGGACACTTAATTACAGAGGTCACACAACAGAAACACAAACATGGATTGACACTCTACACACCACAGACTAGATTTCTTGTAACTTAAGAATAGGTAACAAAGCTCTTGCTAAAACAAGACTTTCTGCATGTGGGTAGTCTATACTTGCATCTAAAAGGAAGGGGGGTAAAGTGCTGGTAGAGTGGAAGGTCTGGGTCATGTGTGATTGTGAGTGCTTTGCGGATCAGGGATGAGGTGAGACAATCGGATAAGTTGGGGGTGGGAATACCAATGAATTTGCTGGCTAAATTAGTTATCTTTAAGAGTTTCTTCTCTCCTTTGATGGTGAGACTGGGGGGATGGGCCAGAGTTTTGGTGAGGCTAAAGAGCAGTTCTTTAGTTTTTGAGATGTTAAGGTGGAGAAAGTTAGGAGAGTGTGAGGCAGCAGGAGAAGGACCCAAATACTCGGGGCAGATATGGACAGTTCAATAATTTAATGACCAGTTGAAGATACAAATGAGCTTACAGGCAGATATAGGTAGGTTGACAGGCAGGCACGTGCAGGTACAGGTGGCTCGAAAGCACAGAAACATGACAACAAAGAAACTACAACAATCTGACAACGGACTGGGGTAAAGGGACTGGCATGTGCTGCAGGGCTGATGAGGAAATGAGGTGCAGGTGGGGAGATGGGCGGGGAAGCTCAGGTGAGGGGAATGAAGTGATTGCAGGGCAGATGGCAAGATCTGAAATAAAAGGAAAGTCTTAAGGCATCTGGTAGACAGGTAAAGAATAACACTGAAGGGGGCTGGGAAAGTGGAAATGTGTCTGAAGAGAGGGCCAGAGAGGTAGAATGAGCAAGAATCCTCACAATGGAGGTGGACATTGTGATACACACAGTAAGTCTCTCAAAGGGACATAATAACTGCCAAAGCTCCAAAGACTCCTTATCTTTCCAGTGGAGAAAGCTCTCTTTAGACTACTGCAGGTTACAATGCTAAAGCTCAGTTAAACAGCAACATTTCAAGTTCAACTAAACACATTTTTGTAAGAGCCATTTATCCATTTATTTGCCTTTGTTTGTTTTGGTGTGGTGCTCTTTTTGTACACTGGGGGGCAGTTGCCTACAATGGGAATATACAGGAAGGGGAAATGCAGCTAGGTATACAGGCATACAGTTTTTTGACCATGGCCATGGCGTCTGCAGGTAGCGTATCAGTGGCTCAAGTTTGTTACATGTGAGTGATTGTTTTTTACAACATTTCTTGCACCCAGGTATAACTATCAATCTATAAGCAATAAAGGGAGCAAAAAGCTATGCTAAACATCTGGACAGTATAATTGGACTGAGCGTTACACAGCCGATGCTTACAGCACGTGTCAGAAGTTTGCCAGCATTGCAGCACCTCAGTGACTTATTGGAAAGCCACTATATTGGTCAAAAAACTGCTTCCATGATATTTGACACTATTGTCATGCATTGCCTGTGCGCGATTGATGAAAGATGTTCCTATGTACAATTGGAGCTGCCGTGGAGGACGAAGGATGCCAACTGTGGATTATCCACTGCGGAGACAACGACTCGTCGAGACCAGTACCAGCACGGCCACGGGCTTTGGATTTATCAAGACCGGGCAGGACCACGATCAACATTGATTCTTCCCCATGAGGTATGATTAGTGCTACCAAACAATTAATGGCCATTTGACTTTGTGTGCGATTCCGTGTTCGTGTGGGATTGTTGCAATGGCAAATGTGAACAATGATGATGATTTGTTGGACTTGGACCTGCCAAGGCTACTTGGGTTATTGCTAATGACTTGAATGACAATGGGATGTTTAATGACTCAGATGACAATGGGGAAACCAAAGCAGGCTGTTAAACTAACTAGCAAGGCACTTTGTGGAAAATTAGAAAAGCTATAAAGCAAAAGAAGGGCTAAGTTAAACAAAGCAAGTCGCAGCTAGAAGCTGAAATAGCTGCATCAACTGCCAAAATAGAAATCCTCCAAGATTCAGACAGCAAAAGTGTATCCAAAGCCCCATCAGATGGCATAAATTCCTACCTGGAAAGGGAATCTCGGCAGCATTTAACTTCCAAATCTCTAAACCTCATGGCAAAGGAGTTTGAATCTCTTTCAGGAAACTCATTAAGGCGCAGAAATGAGCCAACACCAATGCAAAATGATCCATTCTCACTGGGCACTCGTCCCAAGGAAACAAGTGAACAACTCACAATTACACCAAGCCAAGATGCTCATGTCAACCCAGGCTACCAACATGAGCCTAATGTGCATGAAACAACACAATATTTGAAACTATCGTCTATACATGCAACCATCACTAGATTTCACACAACCTATGCAACCGCAAGCCAAAGACGAAGAAGCACTGTCTTTACCAGCTAGAGACATCCCAGTATTTGATGTGAATCCTCTTGAATACAGAGCCTTCATTCGAGCATTTCAGCATGGCGTGGAAGACAAGGCCAGCAAAGCTGATTGCTTGTATTTTTTTTGGAGCAGTTCACATTAGGGCAGCCAAGTGAAGTCGTACGCAGCTGTCATCATATTATTCCTGAATGTGGCTATGCACTGGCAAAAAAGCTCATACATGAACATTTTGGAAATTAATTCAAAGTTGCTGCTGCATAAAGCTCTGGCTTGGCCTGCAGTCAAATCAAATCTGAGGACGTGAAGGCATTGCAGGCCTACTCTTTGTTCTTGCGTGGTTGTTGTAACATGATGGAAGAACTTGAATACATGCAAGAGCTGGATACACCAACCACTATGAGAACAGCAATGTCAAAACTACCATACAAATTAAGAGAAAAATGGAGGACCACTGACGTGATGTGTTGGAGAAATACAAACGCAGGGCACAGTTCGCAGACCTTGTCATTTTCACTGAATGTGAAGTTAGGATAGTATCTGATTCTGTCTTCTGTGATATTCAGGATGCTTCATTTGTGAAAATTGCCTAGAGGAGTGTGACTAAGTCTCTGCATAGGAAAGACGTAAGAGGAAATAGTTTTGCCATCACAATAAAGCTTGCTGACTATGTAGATGAATTGGCAGCTAAAGGTAATGTTCCAAGAAAGCAAGGCATGATTGAGAAGCGTAATCCCACTGCTTGTATGTGCTGCTCTCTTGAGCACTCATTGGAGGAATGTTCACAACTAAACAGAAAGAAGCATTGGGGAAACAATTAACTTTCTAAAGGAGAAAGGAATCTGCTTTGCCTGCTTGTGTACTGGACACACGAGCAAGGACTGCGAAAGGCGCCTTACTTGCAAAAGTTGTGGTCAAAGTCATCCCACCATGCTTCATGTTAGGAAAGAAAGAGCTAGTACAGGCAGTACAGACACACAGTCCATAGGTACACCAGGCAGTGTTGCATTAGTTTCTCAAGGAACTTGTGGACATACAGGGGCCGGAAAGGATGATTGTGTCTAGTCAATAGTCGATATCAAGGTTAAGTCCAGCAAGGGAGACAAAGTGATACATACTTAAGCTTTTTTGGATCCTGGCAGTTCTGCCACATTCTGTTCAGAAAGTCTCATGCAAGAGCTGAATATTGGTGAAACTTTGTCCTATACACCTTGGGACAGGAGAAGGTTGTTCCAGAAGTGTCTGGTCTTAATAATGAGTGCTATTACCAATAACCAGATGTGCTTACTCAAAGGAAAATGCCTGTAACAAATGACAATATCATTACACAGGAAGAGCTGGCACAGTGGCCATACCTGTCAGCCATCCAAGCTCCTTGCTTAAAAGCCAACATTGACTTGTTGATTGGTAGCAACGCTCCCAAGTTACTGAAACCCTGGGAGATTGTCAACAGCCGTGGAGGAGGCCCACATGTCATAAAGATAGTGATGGGTTGGGTCATTTACGGTTCTGCACAAGGCAGTGACATCAGTAACCCGGAAGCCGCACTTGCTGTTGCTGCTGTGAATAGGATTTCTGTTTACAAGCTGAAGGAACTGCTGAACAACCAGTACATGCATGATTTCAATGAAAAGACTTATGAGGACAAGGAAATGTCATGAGAAGACATGAGGTTCGTGGAAATCATGTCTTCGTGCAAGTCATTCTGCAAAACTGTTGGATGGGCACTGCAGCCTAAAGATGCCTTTTAGGAAAGAGCAGCCCACGTTCCCTAACATTCTCTCTATGGCCAAGCAAAGGATACTTGGACTTAAAAGGAGACTTGAGGAATGAGCAGTTCCATCATGAATACGCAAGCTTCTTCACTGATGTCATCAGTAAAGGCTAAGCAGAGAAAAAACCTCAGTACCAGTTGGACTACAAAGAAGGAAAGGTCTGGTATATCCCCCACCATGGAGTCTACCATCCAAGGAAGAATACTTTGCATGTGGTATATGACTGTGGGGCAGCTTTCAAAGGATCATCACTGAACAGCCAACTCTTGCAGGGTCCCATCCTTACATCCTTTGATGGGAGACATACAGAAGATGTTCTATCAGGTCAAGGTCACAGAAACATACAGACTTCCTTAGTTTCCTGTGGTGGCCTAAGGGTGATCTGAGTCAAGAGATTGCAGAGTATCGGATGACTGTCCACTTGTTTGGGGCTGTTTCATCCCCGACCTGAGCTTGCTATGTATTTAGGAAGACAGTTGAGGACAGTCAGGCACTCTTCCCAGCTGAGGTGATTCAAACAGTGAAGCAAAGCTTCTATGTGGATGGGTGTTTGAAAAGCACATCATCAGAAGAAGAGGCCATTCAAATAATAGAAGATCTTACAGCTGTCTGCCAAAAAGGAGGCTTCTTTCTGAAAAAGTGGGTCAGTAACAGCTGCGTAGTGCTGTGGACAGTCACGGAAGAACACAGAGGCAAGGACTTAAATGAACTGGATCTGGATAGGAACAATCTTCCCTTAGAGAGAGCCCTTTGTCTGCAGTGGTGTATTGAGAGTGATGCCTTCCAGTTCAAGATGACGGTGAAAGAAAGGCCTTACACTAGATGTGGCATGTTGTCTCTGCTCAGTTCAGTGTATGACACTTTTTATTGCACCAATTGCTCTCCCTGACAAAGCCTTGCTGCAGGAGCTTTGCAGGAGAAGCTGTGGATGGGATGACAACTTACTCCATTACATACAGCAACACTGGACAAAGTAGCTGAGCTTAGCAAGAACCCTAACCCTAATTTCAAAACTGGGAGGTGCATTAAACCAAAGGATTTTGGATGACACTGGCCCAGGTGAAAATGGATGTGGCACCGTCAGTTATGAAAGGATAGAGAATAACAGACATGAGGCAGATATATCCCCTTCCTGATCGACAAAGCAAGAGTTACAATGCTAAAGCAGGTCACCATTCCACGCCGGAGTGATTTTTACCTGTTTGGCGAGCAGAGCTGTTCATCTAGAGGTGGCAGACTCACTGGACACTGATTCATGCATTAATGCTTTGCGATGATTTATGAGCAGAAGAGGCCAAGTTTCCCATGTGCAATCTAACAACGGCACCAATTTTGTCAGCGCAGAAAGAGAACTAAGGGAGGCCCTTGCATGATTAAATCACAGCAAAATACAGGGAGCACTACTTTAGCAGGGAATCAAGTAGAGTTTTAACCCACCATCACTCGCACTACAGTGGTGTATGGGAATGTGTAATTTGAATGATCAGAAGGGTGCTCAGCCCCATTTTGCGTCAGCAGACACTGGACGATGATGGACTTCATACAGTTCTCTGTAAAGTTGAGGCCTTATTAAACTGGTGGCCCATCACTAAGCTGTCCGAGGATCCCAATGATCTTGAACCTCTTACTCCCAATCACATTCTCCTCATGAAAGGCAAACCTGCCTTACCACCTGGACTGTTTGTGAAAAGAAGGTGGAGAAAGGTTCAATATATCTTATATATATCTTGTTCTGGAAACGATGGGTGCAGGAGTACCTTGCTTTGCTTCAGGATCGGCTAAAATGGAACCAAGAGCTGTAGTTATGTTGCATGTCAGGTAAGGCATACAGTTTTTTGGCCATGGCCATGGCATCTCCACGTAGCGTATCAGTGGCTCAAGTTTGTTACCTGTGTGTGACTGATAATGGATGCAAGAAATGTTGTAAATAACTGCAAGCAATAAAGGGAGCAAAAAGCAAAGGGTAAACATCTGCACAGTGTAATTGGACTGAGTGTTACACAGCCGATGCTTACGGCACACGTCAGAAGTTGGCCAGTATTGCAGCACCTCAGTGACTTCTTGGAAAGCCACTACAAGTTTCATTACAAACATGAGGTCAAGCTGGGTCCTGCCTTAAGTGCAATGTGTCCGTTCTGAGCTCTCTCAGCAGAATCCTTGTTGTTGCTCAGATTCTTTGAGAGCTCCCTCAAACTGGGTCATACTCACACGCATAACCAACGCTGCTGCCAAGATAGTAGGTCTCCCCACACCCAACTTCTCAGAGCTCCATCGTAAGGCCATCACAAGCATTGCAAATACAACAGCACAGGACATTACACACCCACTCAATCAACACTTCACCGTATTGCTCTTGGGGTGCAGGTACACCTCCCTGAGGTGCAGAAGGGCGTGCTTTGGCAAAAGCCTGGTACCTGCAGCCATAGCGGCACTAAACAGGGTGACTCGCTGAAGGAAACTACGATCCCTGTTTTCAGGTTGTGTTGCCTGTTGTGGTTGTATGCTGCTTATGTCGTTCTCCAGTTATTTCTATCTGTCAGTGTTGGGTGATGATGTGCTTAAAGCGTAATGTTGAATGATGTACAGTGCTGTGATTTTTTTTTTCAGAAAAGCCGCTTCATTTTCAGTCATTTAGGCCTGCTGGTCATTTTGTGTAGGTCTTGTGGGACTGGTGGTACTGCTGTGTCATAGTACTGCTGTGTTCCCAGATCTCAGCTGTGCACAAAATGTTCTCCTATCATATCAGACAGGAACAACTTCCAAAGCTGTGAAATAAGACCTTGATTGGGAAAATCAAAGCAAACCTTTAGTTTTTACAAAGAGATAATTACAGTTTTTCCTTATTTCTTCAAACAATAAAGCATTTCACTGGAGTTCATTCTTAATGCCTGCATGGAGGAACTGTGCAGAGTTACTGAGAGCAGCTCCCATATTCCCTCAAGTATAATTGTGGATGATTTGCATGTTTCCACCACAGAATGGAGGATATGAGGCATGTTTATATACAAACAGAACTGTGTGTGTGTGTGTTTGTGTTCAGCTCTCTTTGAGTCTTGCTGGAACCCTGTGTTCCCCTCACACAGTTCCCATGGTGAGAAGTTCCTGTCATCCCACAGTGTGACACACACACACACACACACACACACACACACACACACACACACACACACACACACACACACACACACACAGATTTAATAATGTGGAAAGGCATACAGATGAGATTAAAGACATTGCTGTACAATATTCCAATAGCTGAACTGTAGTTATGTCAGATGTTGCTCAGCGATGTTTGTCTGTCATCAGTCTCCTCACAGTTCACTTTTTTTTTTGTTTCCTTCATAGCAGGATGTTTGGCTGTGTGTTGGAGCTCTCTGCACACGCTCTGACTGTCACAGGCAGGGAAGCAGAAACCACATGTGACATTCTTCCTGAGCTTCTGGAGATACAAACACCCTCTGCTGATCTAAAATAAAACTACACAATGTTGCTCATATGAGAAACATACCAAAAAAGTTTAATATACTGTAAATTGAACTTTATATGTATGTACTCTATGTACTTGTTCTATATTATGTATGTACATTGCATGTAAAAAATATTTCTTGAGTTGTTTACTGGTATTGTTGTCTACTTTTACATGTGTTTGAGAAGTCTATCAAATGCATTTGACCAAAGCACAAAACATTGGGATCCTTCAAGATTTTGTATGATTTTTGTTTCCATGTGTTGAGGACATAAACACCAAAATCCTCCAATGTTAATGGCTCAGTGGATCATGCTAATATTTTAAGATACACAACTTTTTCTTGGGTCCTCGTGGTTTCAATTACCTATAAGTAGACATCTATAACCTTGCTGAGTGACAGTAGCCATCATGCTAGTCAGTAATTTGACTACTAGCATGAGTAAAGTCTTGTCCACAGTGTTCTTACATTTAGGTAATACCATGGATGTATAAAAGTATAAAAAGTATAAAATATGCTACATTACTGTCTAGTAGGTATTTATTGTGGTTTAACTTGGGTTTAACTTTTCAATTGAATTCAGCCACGTTATGTGACAGACATGTTTACCAATCATCAAATTTGCCATTAAAGGGGTCTACTCAGCCTGTGAAAACAGTTATTATATATTATGTCTTCTGTGGCCCTGGAGGAGCTTTGTCAAGTCTGAGAAAATAACCCTGATGATGTCAAAGTGATGTCACCAGGGTTAGCTCAGCTTTTCTCTCAGCTATTTCTCTTGCAAGCCAAGTCATTGATTTAAGGTTGGCACAACATGATATTTGCCATTTCATGTGCAGAATATGGAGTGGAAACCATAAACAAATGGCTCAAACCAGCACTGTGCGGGTCAGGTTTTGGTGCAAGAGACTACCCAAAAATAAATAGAATAAACACCTAAATATTTGTAGACCATGTAGTTATGTTTATCCTATTTGCATTAAAAAGAAAGATGTAGTGATATCCTGATATAAGTTTCAGTCATTCAGTCAAATTGCTGATTAATCAGTCATGTTTACTAAAACTAATAAGAGCTAGAAATTAAATTTGGATGTAGTTTCAGCTACTCATGAAGGATGACTGTCTGCTGTCTCACTTTATAAGTCTTCTCCCAGCAATAATTCTTCACATCCTCCTGTACATTATAAAGGCACACATACGTTTGTACTATGCACACACACACACTCACATGACGGATTGCTAAATTAAATTATTGGACTAACATCAGCCTTTGCTCTGAACTGCACATCTGGGACAGTAAAATTAAAGGCTTGTGGTTGGTAAACACTGCAGCATGCAGTTAACTGGATTATACAAAATGGTCAAAATGGTTTCAAGCCTTACATATGTAAAATTCCTACATCTTCCTATAGGGGTTTAGATAATATCTAGCAGCAAATCTAACCTGTGTTGTGTGTTTCTGTGACCTTAATGTATTTTTTCTTTGGCAGTTTTAATGTGTTTTTCTGTCAGTATTGTTTTTGTGACTGTGGCTCATGAATCTAAAACAAGAAATTATATATTACGCATATAGTAACTTACACTTTACTGTATATGGTATTTAATAGTGACTTGATATATTTTTCTCAAATTATATCGTCACTCATTAACCGTATTAGTCCCACCAGAATGCCATCGTTCCTTCTACTGAGTGAAGGCCCTTTCAGACACAACGCGCTTTGCTCTGTGCTCTCCGCTGGGTTCACCGCACATCTGCCTAGATGTTAGGGGAAGTCACGGAGGACAGAGCAAAATAGATTAAGTTTTCAAAACTTCTAGCGGGACTCATTTGTTGATATGCCTACTTGGTTGGAAGCATGTTTCCAAGATAGGGCTTTCCTCTCGAGGAACTGATACAAGCGCAAACTTGTGTTGTACAATTCAAGAATTCAGACACACCGAGGAATGGCTGCCTCGTTTCTATGGGCCATGCAGGTATTTATCACAGCGTGCAACTTTGGGCACTTAGCTTGACGCAGCAAAAAGCCATCGTGGCGCGGTGAAAGCCATTGGATAGGTTTCCGAGCGCAGTGGTGCTGTTGTCACGTTGTGTCTGACAGCCTTGAGGCTTACACATGAACCTGTATCTCAGTCTACATATCAACAGTTCCAGAGTAAAATGATTTATGGTTGTAACCCCTCCTTATGTGTTGCTATGGCAATCCAAGCAACATGTATGCATCAAGTTTAGTTGTGTTGTAAATAAATTCATGAAGGGTGCCCCTCCTGCAAGAGCCAGAAGATGGTAGGAACTTGTCATGCGAGTATTAGAAATGAAGAACATGTAGCACAACGAGAAATTACCTAAATGAAATTAACCCCCCCCCAAACAAACAAAAGTAGCAAAACGAGAAAAATGAAAGCAAAAGACATCACAGACAATGAAGTTATTGTAACGTCCTGGGAGCAGGCAAGTAGGGAAAGCTTTGCAGCATGCACCGAGGCAATGGACTTATGTATTTACCTGTGAGGAGAGCACTGCTTAGAGCTAATCTTTCTCACACAGTACTTGAGTGAGTTTATAACACTATTTAAGGCAGTAATGTTTCCATTTATATGACTGGCAGTTAGTTTGGTAACATATAAAAGCCGAGTAGGCAGGAGAAGGCGAGAGCTTTTGAACTTTTGTCGAACTTTAGACAGTGAGCATATGGCTGGTATGTACTGAATGGAGACACTGGATCTGCACTGGTATGCACTATGTATCGAACTCGAAAAAGGAATCAGTAGAAAATAATCGTTTGTTAATTTTGGCAAGCACTAATCACCACAGAAATTAATGAAATAAAATTTAAAAATTAAAAATACAAAAAAAGTATTTTTACAAAAATATAAAAATACTTCCACATGTTGCTTGTCCAAAAATAAATAGCCTGAATAAAGATTATAACTGACAGATGATTCACTTTATGTGAAAGCCAATAAAGATTGCAGGAAGCCAAAGAAATATTGCTTCAATGCATTCATTATTAATGCAGATTGATAACAACTGAATGTCATTAACAGATCCTCTGAGTGATCTCTTTGAAGCCACATGTGCTCAGTAGTGCAGTATTAGAGAAACCAGACGAAATAGAGGTATTAATTCCATAATATCACTCGGAGAGTTTTCCAAATAACAACTAAATTCTGCATTTTCAGGAACGATCCGTTATTAATTATTCTGTAGTTTAGTCATCGGTTTACCTGTATACAATTAGGAGTTTGTTGGTATGCCTGCTCAGGAGTGGTTCTAAATGTACGTACAGTCTCAAGCACAAGAAGAAATTGATCAGTTCAATTCTATGTGTAGAAATGAAAAAAAACTGTGTGTACGCACAGTTAATAAATGAGGCCCCTGTTATGCATTTTTTTCCTATGTGGCTTTAATTGGCAGAAGTGCATTCAAACACCTCTCCAAAAAGACTGTATTAATGTACATTACTACTGTATGACATTTATTGCATACAACCAAGACTATCAACCAAGGATATGGCCAATTTTCAACTCTGACTGTATTAAAATGTTAAATTGATAATGATGTGGTCGCGGTCCTTCCTTGTTCTCTGAAGATGTGTTACAATGCTGAAGGACCCAAGAGCAGACACAGAGATGAGGAGACAGGAATGTGATTAAAAGGGAGTTTATTTCAAAAGACTCAGGGGACTAGGCTGGCAGCAGGGTGAGGCTGGAACTGGTGGCTGGATAAACTGGAGACCAAGGCAGGGAAGTAGGGCAGGCAAGACGAGGACCAAAAGACAGGAGGCTGGAGCCGGAGCAGGCGGAACTGCAGGGCAGAGGAAAGAAGCGTTAGGAGCCGGTTGCAGCTAGTGGAACTCTGCTCTGACTCCAGCACACCTGTCTCCATTCACACAATCACACACACACACACACACACACACAGGGAGAGAGAGGGAGAAACCACTCAGGGAGTGGCAGCAGGTGAGGAGGGCCCAGGATGGGAGGTAGAGGGCGTGGCCGGCAACACCACAGGAGCAGATGTAACACTGTGCGCACAGTTTACAAATCAAATCTGCTTTACCTGCTGAGCCACAGCCGCCACTTTCAAACTCTATCTGGTACCCAGTCCTTCACAGAGTCTTTTTTTTCTCAAAGGTTAAACTGGGGAACATGTCACCCAGTGCAACGCTGTGGCTCGATGTGTTTTTAAGTCTTTGGACAACAATAGAGCTCTATGGCACGGTGGAAGAAGATAAATCAGACTTTGATACACACACAATACTTGTTAGTATGATCAATTCATTGTTTGTTTGGATTTGTTGATTACAAGAAAAATATAGCATATCACTAGATTTATCTTCTAAGCCCAGTTCTATTTGACTTTGCAATGAAAATCTGACTGTTTGATCCCATGTCTCAGTGATGGCTGGTGTCCTCGGTGTCTTTATGCAATAGTCTAACAGATCTGATTCTGTAAAAATCCTGACTGGAGGAGTTCTATGTTCTGACGTCTGAGCAGATCTGTATTCAGAGCCACAGAGTTCCAGCAGGAAAGAGCTGCTGCGACGTTGCCCTGATTCTCTCTGTGCAAGCTAACAAACGGGGGACATTTATTGAACTAGATGGAAAAGGGAAATAAAAGGGTTTTGATCACAGACACACACAACACAGAAAACAGTGTTGTGCTGTTTTAATGGTCCGGACAACTGAGCCCCTCTCTGCTGTTGGCTCTCCATTTAAGCAGCAAAACCTGGCAGCGGTTCAGATCCTCTCTTTTCATGCCAACTTCTCTCTCACTCACTCGCCCTTTCCCTCTCTCTCTGTGTCTCTCTGCCAACCTTGACGCCAGCCTGCCTGCCTGTCAGGGCCAATTCTTCAGGCTGCCATTAACAGGCCAAGCACAACTATTCAGACATGCCTCAATGTTCAGAGTTGCTAATGGTTATCTTCTGGCCAAGTTCCTGTTGTCCTACACTAATGTCAGGTATGTTATTGTTTCATATGAAGCTGTATGAAGGAGCTGAGTGGTGACATCCTAGTGATTTAGATAAAGTGGTAGGTAATGGTTATGATAATTGTCTACTCATTAGTTACACTTATGAAACCTGGGGATCTGGTGAGGCTCCTAGACACAGCTTTAATGTGGAGGCAACTTGAGGACAGCACTGCATGAAAAGAAAAGTGATAGAGTGTTACATGTATTTGGGCTAGGAAACCACACATCTTGCACAAATGCCTGACAGAAAGTGCTCTCACCACCAATGTAGTTCATAATAGCCCATGTTTAAGAAAATGAAATTCAAGTACAAATGTGTAAAACAATCTATTTACAATGTTGTCATCCTGATTGTCCATAATGTAATTTTTCTGTGTTGGTCTATTCTGTCCACACGACATCTATTTCCTGTCTGTCCGTCCTGGGAGAGGGATCCTCCTCTGCTGCTCTTCCTGAGCTTTCTAACAGTTTTTCCCTGTTTTTTGGGGAGTTTTTCCTCATTCAAATTGAGGGTCTAAAGACAGAGGGTGTCGTATTCTGTACAGGTTGTAAAGCCCCATGAGACAAATTTGTGATTTGTGATATTGGGCTATATAAATAAAATTGACCTGACTTGACTTAGGCTACATCCTCATTACTATGTTTTTGTTTTAAATTTTACATTTTAAAATGAAAACGATCTCTGTACACACAAGCATTTTATCACAGTTTCAGAAATAACCTCCATCCATACTACACGCCTGGAAATGCATATCATGTGACCATTCACGTGTACTGAGGTGTAAACGTAGCAAAAGTTATGCGTTTTAAAACAAAAATGTAGTAGTGTGGATGTAGCCTTAAAGTCAAACCCTCTGAGGTGGTATGCCAGGAAGCATCTTCACACCTTATACATTTGCGTTTTACACCTTGGTGATGGTCTAATGTGCTTCCATATTGGTCACTAGACTTAAACTTTGATTGGCACTCTCGCCACCCCCAAGCTGTGAAAATCATTTTCTCACTGGAGCTTCACATGCATTACCTTTCCTCAGGAATGATTGGACTGGCTGCACTGAACTTCGGCTTTCCCACTGATTATGAAAATCTTTTCCTGAAGCTTCAGTCAGACCAAAATTCGCCAGGCAAAATGTGAACGTGTGGTGTGGCCAAAAGTAGTTATATAGCATTTTATCAAACACTTTACTGTCATTAACCTCTATCACTGTCCTTACACTCACTGCAGCAGAACAGCATCCCTCCTGCTCTGCTGCCTGCATTATTTCACCTGCAGTTATAAAAGCAGAACATGAACAAAGAATATTTCCTGGATGAGAGGTCAGTCCCACCCTCTCTCTCAAACCAGACTGAAGCACAAAGCGAAAGAGGCAGGTCGATTCGCGGCCGGACGCAAATGTGTCTCATCCCTTTTCCTAAGAAAATGAACGGGAAGCGAATTTCAGTCTGACTGTATCATTACTGGGTCTCCACTCCAAGCCAACGAGTACAAGCAGTGGATGATGAGAATCCTGCCCCAAATCAAGACTAGAACGTCTCCTCAGGGACCACCTGAAGCATCCTAGTGGGACTCCTTTAACTGGTTGGACTGTCAGAACATCAAGCAAGATGTTCTGTCAAGACCAGACCAAAACAGCTCCCAGCATCCACTGGGAAAAGGTTAAGGGTCATCGAGCAGGAGTCAGTGGACAGCCAGAGGACACCAGAGACTTTTGAACAGAGACAAGGGTTACCATCTACCCCCATATATAACCACCTGTTATCATATGACTTCAGTTACATACTTAGGTCATGTGATGACACCTGAGCAAATTCCATTCACAGATGCAGGCCAGCAAATGCAACTCCAGCGTTACTGGACAACGAGTGCGTGTAGGAAAACTCCGTCCCTTTCTGCTATTCTTTGGTGTCCGGAGGCCTTTGTCATCTGTCCCCTTAGGTGCAACAGGGGCCCTTTTCAGGTGCACCAGAAGCTCAGGGTGGTTAGGGCCATCTGCACCTGGGCCAACACCAGAGGCCCCCAGGATGGGGTTTTAGGCCTCAGCTGGAGGCTTTTCAGAAACCTAACAAAGGCAACAAAGTAAGTAAGAGACGGTCAGATTCCCTCGTTTGAAGCCAAGCTAGCTAGCACTCAATTTTTCACTCTCAGGCAACTTGATATGCTTTGGGGGCAGACCGCTAGGTTGAATGACCCAGGGTAACAATTTTCTTGGACGCCTCCTGTATCGAGGTGTGCTACCTTCACCACAGTGATCAGCCCTCAGCATGCAGAGGTGGAACATGCACAACTGACCACCCTCTTAGACAAAGGAGCCATAAAATTGTGAAATTAGGCAATCAGCAGGTTGTTTTGATTTTCTGCAGTGCTGACCATTTTACCGATTGGTGCACAATGTGAACACAGCAGCATTGTTCCTCACACACACACACACACACACACACACACATGGTAGGGACTTTTAGTGACCTTGCACAAATACAGAGGGGAAGGTTAATTTCATTGGCTTCACATTCTAAAAAAAACTCCAGTTCGCTTTCATTTGTTTCTACAAACCATGTGATCCTGCTTACCCCACCGGCCCCCACCCGCACACAAAGAAGCCATGTGACCCTGTCACAAGAAAAAAACGGCTGATTTAATTAAAGTGTAAGGACTGCTTTGGGTGGCAGTTTGCTTCCTATTTCCTCCATAATTGGACCACTGCAGCACCAAATTACACAAGATACAGCAAACAAAGTATGAAATTAAATATGGTTAATATCAAGGAGAAAAACAGAAACAATTAAGAATAAGCATTGTAAGTGTTGTAAGTGCAGGAGGTATAGCATAAGGCATGAATTACTAATGCATGCAGCTTACATAATTTAACAAGAATGAGGGCTAACGTCCCCCCAACGTCTTTAGTTCCTCACCGTGAGTCTGTCACTAACTAATTGTATGAACTGATATTGTTCTCCCTGAACTGCCGTTCACAATTCAAACCTTAATTGCTGTGTGTTGAGAAAGAATCCATTTAAGGTTTCATGACAGTGTGATTCTTATCTGTAATATGTAACCCAGCACCGCTTTGTGATGTTTGTGTGCCTTCATTACAGACAGTAGAGAGATAAATCAGCGAGAGACACAGAGAGAGAGAGAGTGAGATACAACAAAAGGACCCCAGAGAGGCATCCCAACCACCAAACCACAGGGCCCTTCTACAGTGTGAGGTCTTGATTGCTCCCATAAAACTTTTACTGAAAGCCACCTTTAGTCATGTGAGCTTGGGTTTGTCTTGTCAGTTAATTGTATCATAAAGTTATTGACTGACTCAGCTGTCGTAAGACATGTATTGATAGATGAATTGAAGATAAGTGAATAAACAGGTTTCCTGATTACAATCAAGATGTGCATGCTGAAACACTTTGTAGAAATAAATTGTTAATGGACCCTTTTCTCTATGACACAACTTTCTGGAAAACAGAAACATTGCTGTTTAAGTAAATTTGTATAGGACACTCTTCTCCTTTCAACTTTTTCTTACTTCAAACCACACGATGGTAGACAACTGACAGCTCTAGCTAACATGACGCGGTGGAATTTCAGTCAGAAATGGCAGCTAGTAGCAGTAATAATGCTAACCCAACCTACAAGTTAGTTTCTTCATGTGGTAGATGACCTGATTCTGCTGTCCCACACCATGACTGACCAGCTCGGATTAAGAACACAGATCCCCCCTCCCCCTGCCCCGGAGTACCAGTAGCCTATATGACATTCCTATGCTTTCCCACAAAAAGAAAAAGCCAGACACTAGTCAGGTGACAAAGGTCTAATGCTCATAATATTAGATGCCTAAAATATATAAAGTTTTACTCACATGAAACCGTGTCAGTGCAGGATTATTTACTGAGTGAAATCATTTATCAGACACAGGGGATCAGGAGAAGTGTGCACACATCTGTTTGCTGTTTTCTGACTACCTCACAACTGTTTGTGAGGTTATTTTTTTATTGTAGGATGATGCTAAGAAAGACGAATGGAAGAGGGTGAGTGGTGTGGGCAGGCTGGTGTGAGGTGATCCTGAGGTACAAGGGAAAGACAGTTAATAACAGGCTAGAAATAAACATGAGGAATTGTTCTCTGAATTCACAAAACCAGAGAGGCCTAAAGCGTGTGACTACCACAGCAGTTAAGACAACGATCTGGTGAAGAGTGGCTGAAGAGCCGGCGTTAATATACAGGAGAGGTGATGAGCTGATTGATGGCAGGAGTGTTGGCTGGGTGAATTCTCATGGGAGCAGGCAGCTTGAGTTTAACAGCAGTTGGATTAATGATGCAGTCTATCTCATATGGGCCAATGTAACGGGGTGGGAGTTTCCTAGAGTCAGTCTTCCTAGAGTCACGGAGATCTTTGGAGGGAAGCCAAACTTTCTGACCTGGTTGGTAGTTGGGTGCTGGGTTCCGGTGGCAGTTGGCAATTTGCCGGTTGTGGTCAGCAGAGACTCCTCCAAACCTTGTGGCAGAGGAGGAGATGGGCCAGGACTGAAGGGGCAGCGATTTCATCTTCCTGAGCAGAGAACAAAGGTAGCTGATGTCCCAGGGAACATTCGGGGGAAGAGCCACAAAATGCACAGCTTTGGAGAATCTGCCCACAATGGTCAGTGACTGTATTACCTTGAGAAACAAAGTCGAGGGCACTGTGGGACCATGGTCGGCCACGAAACGGCAGTGGATGGAGCAGAGTATCAACCTTGTTATGTTTCTGTCTTTATCAACACTCATCATCGTCATTCTGTCTAGATTTCTGTTCCCTGTCTGTGCAAGCATTGGACGATGTTGCTGAGAAACCCATCTCCAAGGTTCAAGGTTCAGTTCTTTGTCATTCTACAACACAGTGCTGCACAATGAAATCAAAGTTGTAGCCCCCTTCATGCTACACACACAGAACATACAGTATATACAAATATTTCAAATTACAATAGAATAAAAATAAAAACAACACTTATATACAGTACATACAGTGTATTATATGTAGGGTGGTGGCTTAAATGTGTCCAAGGAGGGCGCTCTGGTGTTGTGTGGGCTGTAGGGCCCTTGAGCGATTCTTGCTGTTTGTCCCTTGCGGGACGCTGTGATTTGCGCTTTTTGCGCTGTGCGGGCGCCATTTTGGCTCAATGTTCGCGTTTACCATTCTTAAGGTAAGCACTATAAATGGCGCTCTGCATGAATGTCAGATGTTCTGGAATATAAGTGGTTGTTGATACATCCTGTTAAGCGCTGCGTTTAAAAAAAGATGATTGTGTACTGTCTGGCGAGGTTTTTTTAGTTTTATACTTAGTGTTTTATATGAGGAAGTCGGCCGTTACTTTGGCTAGTTTTCATTTGTAAAGCGTTAGCTCTCATGTGTTTTCTCAGGCTGTGTGTATGACTGTGAGCCTTCTTTTTTTTTACTTTTGTACGACTTAAATCAATGTTCGCGCAGAGAGAACAATAAACGGCGCGGTCCGAGCCACAATTGAAGATACCACCTGTGTCCGAGTCGTCCCTCCACTACGCCCCGACATCAACACGACACAACACAACGCAGAGTCTCCGGGTGTGGAGAGGCGCGATCCCACACGGGCCGGGTTACATATACAAGGTATGGTACAACATCCTTTGGAGCTATTACTGTATATTTCTGAGCAAACCTAGAAGACGTATATGAAAGTGATTCTGTAGGAAAATATATCCAGCATGTTGGGTTTTTTTAGACATGCTTTCCTTTTCACATCCTTGTGTCATGCTTCTTTAAACTGTTTCATTAGACAGAACTTGAGCCGCAAGTTAAACAGAGGATTAATGGATGCTTTTCTTTTCCATTTTTTTTTAATCAATTGTCTAAGTTGGACAGGCTTGCTTATTTCATTACAGCCAATGTTGACTCATTGGTTTAACCTACACGCATCTGCTGTCCAGAAGGATTTTATTATTTTTTCACCAAATTTCTGAGACCATTTGCGTCTGGCACTGGTGGTGTGAATTGTCCTGCAACTAAATCTCCAGCCATTTTCAAACACCAAGTAAGACAAGAGTTGCTTTGCTGTGCTTTCATTGCACATACCGGTGAACTGCATCATAAAACTGTTGGGTGTAATAAAATTGATTCAGGGATTAATTACAGAGCGGTACTCAGATTGGGCTGAGAATACCTGGTTCTTTTTATTGGACCATTCATTGCAGTTTTACTTTTTTCATGAAGGGCCAAACATGCTGGTTTTGTATATTTGTGGACACACTCTTCCATAGGCTGAAAATCAGAAACAGGACACTTCTTTTTCTACTGGGAAGAAACAAGGTTAGAGAAGCTCGGTTACAGCTGAATGCTTAGCTGGTGAGCTGGTGGACCTTTTCACCTTGACAAGCATACTGAACTGGATAAGACTGGAGGTTTTAATATAAGTGTAATTAATCTTGGCTCAAACACTCCTGTGTTCTAGCTGATTCTGAACAAAACTCTCAACACCATGGCACAGAGATCTTCACAGGCTTCAAACTGGTTTTGAACTGATTTAGAGTCTCCAGTTAACCTAACCTGCATGTCTTTGGACTGTGGAAGGAAACTGGCCAATTTACCCACAAGTGCACGGGGACAACATGCACACTCCACACAGGAAGCTGGCAGCTTCAAACCTAGTACAGTACAAACCACTTAACCATTGTGGCACCCCTAGTACACTAAACAAGTCAGTGATATGCAGTGTGCTGCAATTGGAGGAATACAGCACACGTTCACATTATGTTAGCCTAGTATCATATCCTTTTAAAGGCTACACCTGTAAATGTATGTTTTTATTTCACTGACAAAATGTCCCAAGTCCCCAGTGTTTCACCTAGTAACACATTCCTGTCCTGAAACAGCATGGAGACCACTGGGCAGGAGAGGTGGGACACTTGAAAGCCAGATTAATAACATTATTTTAGGCGGGGTAGCAGTTCTGAAACAAAACGAGATGTCTCCTCCTCTACCTCAAATCATGCTGACTTTTAGGCATTAGATTTATCTTTCGGGGCGCTATAAGAGGATTAAGGCAGATAATCATTCTCCTCCATGTACGGCATCACCTGCCTATAGCTGAACCATCATCAAATACAGCTACCTTCTTTATCTGTGTCGTTTACCCCTTCAAGTCCTGTTTTAAAACTCTGAAAAGGAACTACTTTAAAATGATAATAAATCATGCTCCCAAATGCCATTATATATTACATGGAGAAAGGACACACTGATAAATGTGTCATAATATTAATATTGATATGGCTAAATTATGGAGATGAAATAAAATCAATATCAATGAACATTAAGGTATAGTGTATGGTATAGGCTATATAGAACATATGTATTCATTCAGTACATGTTGTATGTAGGGGTATATACGAAGATGTGTGACAAAAGGAAAAAACAGCATAAAGTGTGTTAATAAGGTGTTGTTTCACCATGAGCCACCAGAAGAGCTTCAGTGCCAGTGGCAGCTGGGTGGGGCTTCAGTTTACACACCAACAGTGTTGTTCATTAGCTTGGTGCTCTAAGCTTTGACTCCAACTACAGAAGACTGTTACATTTACGCAACAATTAAATCAGAGAACACACTCCATCCAACAGCTCGTCTTGGCTACTTAATTTGTCTCTTTTCTCACCCAGCAGAAGGAACATACAAAACAAACCTTGTCTATTTCAATTTAAACATTTAAATTCAACATTAACGCCAAATTCATTCCCATTTTTTTATAAATATAAGAAAATGTTGTCATGTCTTGGTTTTTGCTTAAAGGCCTACTGCTTCTGTGATAGTTACAGCAATGCAAATATGCAATAGTGCATATAAAAAATGGCAGCAGGCTACAGTTTAGCCTACCATGCTATGCTGGACCAGTGGAGCTGGCAATCATTTTCCTGACTGCTCATGTTTCTTGACTTTTTTTGTGATGTCACAGCACTTGATGATCTCAGCAAATAACTTTGTGAGTGTATTGTTATCATAACTAATAGAACTCATGCTAGTTCATGCTAATAAAACCCAAGCTGTAATAAACCTTAGTTTTAAAGAGAGAGAGACCAGGCCTTGATCGCCAGGTCTTGAAAAAAATTAAAGATATTTCTAAATGAAGTTTCTTGTTTTGGCCTTATAGTAGACCTAGAGAAAAGACCAGAAGCAGTTGTCTCTCAGAAGCAATGGTAGAAGTAGCATGGTGTTGACAACTTTGATCATTGTTTGCACTTCGTCTCCTGTCAACAGTCAGTATTGGTTTCTTTTAAGCATGACCACCGTATTTCTCCTAACCTTAACAGTCTTTTTAGTTGCCTAAACCTAACCAAAACTTAACAATAGTGGTGACAGATCAGAAAACGCTCATATGGATCACTTTGGAAGGCAATGACAAACAATGCATTTTGTCATTTAGGCTGGAGAACTAGTTGGACTAGCCATCGCTGATCAGCATCATCATTTGGCCCAGCTGCAGTGGGGTAAAAGTACAGAAATATGAGTCTGGTTGGGGCGCACTGTACATAGTAAGTGTGAAGTTGAGCTATGTTGAAAGCTGTAGTGAGTGGGAACATTTAACAAGAATGAAAAAGGCAGCGCAAGGCCAGAGATCATCTTCTAACTGTCATCTTTCAGTAAACACGTCTTGCACAAACAATAGAAACAATACAACAACTGAGACAACTTCATTACAAATCTGATTAAAATGGTGACAGAAATGATAGAAATGTTGCCAACCAATTACACATCGCCGGCTTTTAACTAAATGCACCTCTTCTGTCAGTGTGTGTGAGCAGGCCAGCTGCACTACAGACACGACGTTTGATCTTCAGCCGATCACACTGGAAGACATCCCACGTTATCACTATCACTCATCTCAACTGCAGTGGTGTGTGTGTGTGTGTGAGCACACATGCATCACTTAAGGTCAACCTCCTCCACTTGCAGGGGTGGAAGTAACAAATTACATTTACTCTCGTTACTGTAACAAAGTCGTGTTCTGTGTACTTGTACTTTTTTGAGTATTTTTAAAATTGGTAATTTTTCTTAAGTACTTTTTATCACAAGAGTGTTAAGTTCAACTTTATTTGTCAGAATAAACATCATCCTACAAGTAGGCCTACATACTCATGATGGGCAAGCTGCCTCCTTTTCCCTGCATTGAGGAGGGTAATGGCTGTGGGGAATGTTTGTATCTGTTTGTCTTGACTGAGGGGAATCTGAAGCGGGTGCAAGAGGCTAGGGATTGAAACTCCTGAAGAAGAGAGTGGGTGCAGTCAGACAGGGTGGAATTAGCCCTCTTCACCACCTGACATACAGAACAGACAGGCTACTCTGCTGGACACCTGTCATTTTGCTGCATGTATCGCTATTTTAGCCAGTGCATTCTTGGATTTGATATTCAGACCATCATACCAACGGATGAGGGAAACTGATAAAATAGAGTCTATGATTTGTAAGCGAGAGTCATCAGGGACCTGTCAACATGAAACTTGGCGAGTTTCCGTAGGCAGAAATGTTGTTGTTGACCTCTCCTACAAACCATTTCAGTATTACATTCAAAAGTGAGATTGTTATCGATGATTGAACCCAAGTATTTATAGCTGACAACAGCTTCCACCTCTTGACCCTCAATGACGGTGCTCTGAGTGGGAGGAGGATGTCACATGTCTTTTGTCTTAGATACACTGAGTTGAAGGAATGAGTTTCTGCACCAGTTTAAAAAATAATTAGCCACAGGGCCATGACTTGATTCATTCATCATCGTGGAGGAGACTGACTAGAACTGAGTCATCCGCAAACTTCAGGATATATCGGTTCTCAAACTGGCTCAGACGGTCATCTGCATACAGAATATAAAGGATTGGTGAGAGGACGCACCCCTGGGGTGAACCTGTAGATGAAGAGAGCTCCCCTGACATGCACTCATTCACACTCACCCTCTGGGTTCTGTTGGAGAGGAAGTCAAGGATCCAACCAGACCAAACTAGTCAACACAAGTAGTTAGAGAGTTCATCCACCAACAGGTGGGGTTGAATGGTGTTGAAAGCTGATGAAAAATCCACAAACAACAGCTTGGCATGAGTTTTACTGCCCTCTAGGTGTTTGAATTAAAGGTCAAGCAGGGTGGCAGTAGCTTCCTGTACACCCCGCCCAGCCCTATATGTAAACTGAAACGGGTCAAGAAGGTGATGGGAGTTCCTGTTTTATCAGTTTCTCAAAAGACTTCATGACCAGGGAGGTCAGGGAACCTGGCTTGTAGTCATTCAGGACCCAGTGTTATCTGGGCCAAGGCTTGTCTTGCGTTTGCAGCGCTTAAAAGTGTCAACCACAGAGAGTTCATCAAACGTAATAAGGGGGGATGAGTTGGAAAGGCTAACCCATAGTTGATCAGATTCATTAGAGGAACCGTGAACATCTAATCTGAGGTAAAACTCATTGAGCTCTTGAGCCAATGACTTGTCAGAGTTAAAACCATTTAATGTCACTCTTTTATCCTGCAGACCAACCATACTTTTCATGACAGAGCAAAGATTATTGCTGCCAAGTTTGTCTTCTATTTTGTCTTTGTACATCTGTTTAGCTCTCCTGATTTCACATTTCACTCCTTTAACAAACACTTCTTAACAAAACCTTTGTTAAGAAGTGACCTTACTGACCCAGAGCAGACAGTTTTGTCTGAAATTACTATATCCTTACAATAAGACACCCAGGAGAACATCAGTAAGTTCATCAATGTCTTTACTGGAGTCAACAAACACGTCCCAGTTAGTACAGTTCATGCATCCCTGTAGAGTCAATGAGGAATCGCCAGTCCAGTTCTGGACCCGCTTTGTGAGCATTTTTCCCCTCTGCAGGGCTGTTCGATACACCAGGGATAAGGTGCATGCAGTTGTGGTCAGCTGTGCTCAGGGGGGCAGAGGCCCAGGATCTTGTTATGTCTTGTCGGGCATGTCGCGTATGGATAAAAGTTGATAAAGAGTTTTAGCGTGATTGTTAAAGTCACCAAGGACAATGTTTGGATGAATGTAGACCACTGTAACAAATAACTGAGGGAACTCCTGGGGCAAATAATGGGGGCACAGTGACACAGTTCAGTATCCCTAACCAAAACAGTGTTACACCATTGTTTATTAACTTAAAGACACACACCGCCACCCCGTGTTTTGCCAGTAATTTGGGCATCTTGATCTGTATGTAAGAGCACACCAAACCCGTCTATCACCAACTTTGAGTTCAAGTGCCTCTCTGCTAGCCATGTCTCTGTCACGGCCAGAATACAGACATCTCTCTGTGTTGGAAACTTACATGGACTTGAAGTTCATCAGTGCGTTTGTTCGTTTGTTGTTGAGAAGAGACTGGGTATTTATCAGAATGATGGGGGACAAGGGAATGCAAGACAGGGACTGACGTTTCACCCTTTCCCGAGCTCCACCCCTCTTTCGCAGCTTCGTCACTTTCCTATGAGACTGTCTTTTGACTATGGTTGTGGTCAAATTTATCCAAGTTTGTAAAGGTTAGATCCGTGGGTGGGTTGAGATTCAGGTCATTATTCCACTGGAGAAGAAACTCTCTGCTTTACTGGATCTGAGCTGTTAGAGGAAGATCCTGCCAACTTTTGGCCAGGTGAAACGCCGTTCACAATAAAAACACGGCTGTCAACTCCATATCTCAGACGTAATAGGAGACAATATTGACAACGACCTTAAAAACTGCTTGAGTGAACTACTTGATCATTGCATGCAGTGCTTGAACAACAGATAAACGGAGTGTATTCTTAGTAACACACATGGATTAAACACAAAGAGCTTTCCTTGAACAGCAGTTGGTTCTTGCTGGCATCATTTCTCTTCATATCATCATAATTCAGTAAAGCTGGAGTTATTTTCAGCTCTGTGACTGAACTCTCTCCTCAGAGCAGCATCTTGACTGCATTTATGTTGAATCTTCATGAGGAAGTATGTACAGCAAAACCTCCAAACCATCCTCTGAGTTTATAACTGAATGAAACATGCGGCAGGTGTTTTCAAGCTGACTAAACACACTAGTTAGAAGAACTCTAAAAAGAGTCTCAGGTAGAGGAAGTTCTTGGGGGCTAGTGTTCTCAGTTGCATACCAGGAGTTTTACTTCTGACAGTGTATGCCTAGCAAAAGCCCCCAGTGGCAATCCCAGCCATAACCCATACAATGGCAGTGCACTCACTAATCTTATATGTAGCAATAAAGTATATTTTCAGATATGACAATTTTGTTTTCAGTAATTATACACATGCATATATATACACTGATCAGCCATAAGTCCTGTAAGTTGAGGTGGGGCCTCCATGGATTGGACTTGTTTGTCCAGCACATCCCACAGATGCTCGATTGGATTGAGATCTGGGGAATTTGGAGGCCAAGTCAACACCTTGAACTCGTTGTCGTGTTCCTCAAACCATTCCTGAACCATTTTTGCAGTGTGGCAGGATGCATTATCCTGCTGAAAGAGGCCACTGCCATTAGGGAATACTGTTTCCATGAAGGGGTGTACTTGGTCTGCAACAATGTTTAGGTAGGTGGTACGTGTCAAAGTAACATCCACATGAATGGCAGGACTCAAGGTTTCCCAGCAGAACATTGCCCAAAGCATCACACTGCCTCTGCCGGCTTGCCTTCTTCCCATAGTGCATCCTGGTGCCATGTCTTCCCCAGGTAAGCGACACACATGCACCCGGTCATCCACATAATGTAAAAGAAAACGTGATTCATCAGACCAGGCCACCTTCTTCCATTGCTCCGTGGTCCAGTTCTGATGCTCACGTGCCCATTGTAGGCACTTTCGGCGGTGGACAGGGGTCAGCATGGGCACCCTGACTGGTCTGCAGCTACACAGCCCCATACGCAACAAACTGTAATGCACTGTGTGTTCTGACACCTTTCTATTAGAACCAGCATTAACTTTTTCAGCAATTTGAGCTACAGTAGCTCTTCTGTTGGATCGGACCACACGGGCCAGCCTTCGCTCCCCACGTGCATCAATGAGCCTTGGCCGCCCATGAACCTGTCGCGGATTCGCCGGTTTTCCTTCCTTGGACCACTTTTTGTAGGTACTGACCACTGCAGACCAGGAACACCCCACAAGAGCTGCAGTTTTGGAGATGCTCTGACCCAGTCGTCTAGCCATCACAGTTTGGTCCTTGTCAAAGTCGCTCACATCCTTACGCTTGCCCATTTTTCCTGCTTCCAACACATCAACTTTGAGGACCAAATGTTCACTTGCTGCCTAATATATCCCACCCACTGACAGGTGCCATTGTAACAAGATAATCAATGTTCTTCACTTCACCTGTCAGTGGTCATAATGTTATGGCTGATCGGTGTATATATATATATATATATGTGTGTGTGTGTGTGTGTGTGTGTATTTCTCCCCTGTTCTCTGTTAAACCATATGTATCATTTAAACAGAATTGTGTTATTTATGGTGCCATTACATTGCAATCTTATTCAAAATTCATTTAAGATAGTGTAAGACAAATCTCAAATGTGTGAGCTTTTTGAACTTAACTTCATACCTGAAGCAGTCCAGGGCTGAAATGTTGGCCATGTGAGGCTCTACTGTACTTGTCATGTGACAGTGTTTCTGGATGGTTGACTGAGCTGTGCCCATTGCAGTCATTATGGCATGTCACATAACATGGACACCAGAGATTTGCTGTATGTCTCATGACTTTGACCCCAGTGTTTAGATCTCTTGTGCCCCTTTTCGGGAATGGGGCTGAAGTCCTGGGGAATTTGACATCCTGTGAAATTCCACCATTCCCTATCTGTGAGAATAGAGGCCATGGAGGGCACTGGTGGTGGGAAGGCAGTGCAATTTCTCCTTTTAATATAGAATAGAATAGAATATATCTCTATTGTCCACCATCTGGTACACCCTGGTGCTGTACTGTACCAGTCCTGGCACCTCAGCCCACCAAGAACCACCCAATCATGTCGGCACAAAACAGGACATCAATGCAGTCTTTAATCTCATAACCCATATGCTTTGCTATGCTGTGCACTTCTACAAATGTGTGAATCTACACCTAGGCCTATTATTATTGCCAGACCGCAGCCATGGTCAGACACGTGCTAACAGACCTTTTTCACAGTAGACATTTTGACTTGTTCGCAGCAGGAAGAGGACGTCTGCTAACTAATACAAACTAATCAGGAGTCCATTAGGTGTCCCAGTAAGCCATGTTACACATAATTTAGGGCACAATTCCCACTCCCATTTCTTCTCAATCTCATTTTTGTCCCCTTCACTTTTATTATTTCAGATTCATTTTCTCATCTCTCGCGGTCCGCTGCCTGCCTGCTCAGAGTAGGTCAACAGCTCAGCACATTTGTGTTCCATTATATTTTGGTCACTTGGCACACCCATACAAACTCATATAAACCCATATAAATCACAGAAACCCCTTTATTCATGTGTTGCTTGTCTTTCCACTTTTATTCTACATTCTTCAACCAGCTGACCAGCTGTGATCGCACAGGAAAAAAAAAGTTGTATTCCGATCATGGCATCAGCGAGACAGAATAAAAATGAATGAGTGATTCTTACCAGAGCTGTAATCTACCACAGTTAGTAACCTAATGAAGGCCTGTCCTTTACACTGGAGAGCGCTGCATTTTTATTACAATACAGGTAAAGGTACAGGTACAGGAAGAGGTAGGTGTTCCCAGAATCATTTTAAAAATAACCCAATTTATTTGTGGATCATTACCAGGATCACCTTTATGTCAAATCTCACTGAATTAAACTTTCAAAATCATTTCAGAAATGAGAGAAAATACAACATGGAATATTTTTTTTTAAATTCTGCTTTCATTTTGTTTATGGCAGTATGGTGTGGATAAACTGTAGATGGTTATTGTATGAAAACACAGAAAACATGATGACAGCAGGATCTTCAACATCTCCAATAACAATAAGCTTGTCATGACGGGGAGAGCCCTGTGTTTAAAGGGGATGGACATACCCACCTATAATGTATGATAATGCATTCTTTCTCATCCCACCCCATGTCCAAGTGTGCCCCAGGTGCGATAGGCCAAATTTCAAACAGTGCATTTCACTGTGATCCACGCCGCTGATTCACAAATGTAGAACCCAAAATATCTGTTGAAAAAAGGTCTATTGCGGTCGCTCACTAGTTCACTCAAGGAGACACAGCTGAGGGACATCATGTGAATATGCTGCATAGAGCATCTTCAGCCTGCATCCAGAAACATAGAATAATTCATTTTTGAGGTGAGGTTACATCAGAACTGAAACAAAGCAAAATAAACTTTTTTGAAAGTATTTTTTGGGTTTGATGATATTAATTGATGTATTCCTACTGGCGATCACCTCCTGAAGGTCACAGTTTATCCTCTCTTTTATTTAACAGGACATTATAAAGGCATAGGTCTACAGATTTTTACTGTACCTTACACAATCTCATCTCAACATGAGGCCTCTGAGAGGTTCATGTAGAAAAAAAGATTAAAAACATATTTGGCTGACGTGGAAAATAGTCCTGTTTTTAGCTCCTGCTGGGATTTTTGACAAAAGAACATAATCATACATTAACCTTCCAGTAACTATTTAAGTTCGTGAATGGCCCATTATGTAGAGCCTCCTTCACATGAGAGGCCACATGCACTTGCTGTGGTAAGAGGAGGACAACGTGATGATATATTTGTGTCTTCAGTGTTATTTACTTGCGTGTGTTTGAGTTGTTTGTCTTTGATTACAGGCTGGAGAAAGCCTTCCTTACCAATGAGCACAAATCTCTGCATATTGTGGCAGCTCTCCCTGTTTTTGGCTGCACCTGTTGGCTGCTGCTGTTCGTACTTCAGAGCTGTTTTCTGGGGACTGGTGAGAAGCCTGCAAGGCAAGGCGTTGTTCCATCATGTCAGGAGTTATACACAGTCACCATATTTGCATAATACACTGCCTCTCAGTGTCAGTGTGTCGGAGTTCACACTACTGTATACAGCTGAGGAGCTCCATCTTTGTCTTTATCTTATTATTTACACTAACTTCCATGATAAGGGCTCTGGTGCAGGGTACATTTTTGTTTGTCCTTGGTTTAGTCCTCCATTGCATCATGGGATACTAACGTGAACATGGAGAAGCCATCAAAATCCCTGTGCTGTAAAAAATAAATCAGTCAATAAATGTGGTGCTGTTTCCTTGGGGACAGACATGAGACAGAGATAGACAAACAAGATGAACATCAACTGTTAAGCAAAGAAATCCTAGATGTGCTCAGTATCATGGAAATTACATTTCAAATACAAATACATTTCCATTTCTAACTTTGAGAACGCACACAGCAACATGCAGACCAGTGAGGATTGTGTGGAATGTGGATTTTGAAATGTCCGGATGTGTACTAGATTAGCAAGAATTTCTGAGTATGCGACGTGTGCTTACTGGACACACTCAACTGCCCCACAATGCATTGTGTCTTTTAGCTCAGACAGCTAAAGTTGTGATTGATACTGTCATGTGATGCTGTCTTGCTTGAATACTTCAGTGTGAACAGTCTGCTGGTAATGGCATACTTAATCGTTCATTTAGTACACAGCATGCAGTACATACTGATTGAGTATGTAGTACGCAGTATGCGAGTTCCAACACAGCCCATGTCATATTTTTGAGAGCTTTAGATCAACTACTAGATCTGACGTGAGATTGTATTGTATTGTTTTGTAGGTCCTCAGAAAATTATCCATCTGCTGGGTCCATTATTGGCCAGATCGTTCTGTCACATCTGGTGAATACAGGCAACAATGGTATGCATGGGCCTAGGGGAAGAAAGAGGTGGCTGAAGGGATGGACCAGGAAGCAGAGTGTGAAAGACAATTAACAAGCAGGTGATGCCTGGTGGATAGAGACATGTTAACACAATAATAGTTTTACCATTTCCTGTAGTACATGTATCCTGTAGTAATTCATTAACTCGTTCCATTCTCTTAATTCATTGGTGTACATCTCTGCAAGTTGTTTTTCCATTGTTGTTTACTTTTAACAATAAAAGATTCAAAAGAGGAAAAAGTCACGTGTTAAAGCTGGAGTGCAGAACTTTCGTGTCCTCCCTCTGGCAGTGAGAGTAATTACACAAATACTGTGGATACGTGCTCATGACGTATGCCTACAGGGGAGCTCACTCACATTTCCACAGTTCCAAGACAATAATCCATTATTTAGGTAGAGTAAACGTAAAAGCTACATAGCATCCAAGAGCAGCACGACATCCTGTCTGTCCTCTGTCCCTGCTCTTCTTTCAGCTCTCCAACAATGAAAAGCTACACCAATGGTTATCTGTGTTTGATTCTTTTTTTGACTGTAATCCTTCCTCTGAATGCTGAATTTCTTTTTTATCTGGAGCATCAGAAACCTTTCTTGGACTCTTCTTAGGTTTTTCCTCCATACCCCTAGTTGCTGTTGCTACTCCGTCGCTACAGTTGCTTCCCTCAGCTCTGGCAAATGAGAGCCATGTAGAGAGAACTATCTGACATCTACGTGAATCATGTGACCATCAAGCATTCTGAACTTCTGTTGATGCAACTCTCTCTCTCATGGCTCTGGTTTTACTACCGATGAGCAAGTGTGGGAATGTCACCACACACACCAGATTTACAAACTCTGGTATACTGTGACATTCTGAGAGATTTACCTGGCAGTGAGGCTTAATCAGCACTGTGTGAACTCGTCTGGCAACGGCTTGAATGTAACAGACATTTATTTATATGTAAAAGTCCTGCACTCCAGCTTTAACTGTAGGTGAGATTATTTCACCTGGCAATGAGTCAACAGTTAATCATCAATTTCACCTTGTTGTTACTTTGCAAGGCAAACTCATGTGAACCTGCAGAAGCACAGAAAAATCCATTTTTCTGCACTTGCATCACTGGAAATGAATGGGGCGAGTTTGACCATGTGTGAAGCTCATTAATGTGTGTGTGTGTGTGTGTGTGTGTGTCACATTGATGTGAGTCTATGGCTCTGCATATATGTGACCATGAATACCCCTTTGTCAAAATGATGTAGTATCCCGCGGGTGCCAAGTGTCTGCCCAGTGTTTCAAAAGCCTGGTCAGAGGGCCTCCAAGCCTCATTATGAGCCTGGCGGCCATTATTCTCTGGACACACATACACATCTACCCATGTATGGATTCTAGTGTGAACTCAAACCTAAGACCAGTCCTAAACTATGATTGATCTTAATCTAATCAATATTTTAATTTTAGCCCGTGTCTGAAGACTGAATCGGCAGAAAAACAGGACGTAGGTACAAGAACACCCACTGATCCAGGCAGCACCCAGCCAAGAGAGGCCTGGTTGGGGTGCCAGTGCCCAGGGCATCACCAGGGAGGTGGCACCCAAACAACCCAGCACAAACACTGCATTTCTTCAGCAGCGAAGGATCCAGCTTAGCAACAGCTTTGTCTCTGTCCTGTTGGCCAAACTCAAGCAGCACAAACACACATGCACGAGGACACACACACACACACACACACACACACACACACACATATCCATACTCTCACTGATAGGCTTTTCATGTATAAAACATGCAGGGACACTAGGAGATGTCTTCACAACACTGAAGATCATCTGGGGATACCAGGAGGTGTTACATAACACCAGCTATAATAGAGCTGAATATCTGCTGCAGCAGGACTCAGAGAAAAACAGTCTCTAGCCATTGATTTTCCAAAAAAAAAAAACCCACGTCTCACCTCACTCCACTGTTCAGTGTAACACTCCTGAACCAGCACGTTTCTCACTTCAGGGGCAGCATAAACAAACTTTTTCTCATTGCTCTCCATCAATCATCATGAAGCTTTGTTAGAGAGCAAGTGCACCCCAAAAGTTTTACGCAGTAGAAGAGCCAACAATTCAAGCTGCCTGCTCCGTGGTCAGTATATCCTCAACATTTTCGCATGTTTCACATATTTAAGCCACTGGTGTCCATTGATTTCCATAATGATATCAAAATAAAACTTGAAACTTGCTTGAGGTTGTATGTCATCATTTTAAGACCATAAAAGGCCACTGCTTAGGCCGTTTTCACACAGAATCTTGCTGCAGGGTTGTGCGGCAGTGTGGGAGTGTCACATACTAACCAGCAATCCCAGCTTGAAGACCGCTACAAGCCAAGCCACTACACGGCGATTAACGTCTTTGTGCTCCCTCGTGGCAGAGTTGAACAGCTGATGTACAGTCATCACGGAGCCGATCGATCAGTCTCTCTTCCATCTTCACAGTCGCTCAGTAAACAGTGGAATATTAAGGTAAATAGCTAATGCTACAATGCTACAGGTAAACAAAGTCCTTCTTCACCTGGGCGTCTGCCGGTCTGATCGCCGGCGTGATTGGCTGCCGCAGCGTGACGTCGTGTTGCATTTCTCCAAAGTTGAATCTGTTTCAACTTTTCGCGTCAGGCCGCTGCGTTTTTTTGTGGCACCCCCTGCGGCCTGCACCGCCGCAGCCTGAACGCAGTACCCACGTTCAAATGAATGGGAAAATCTGCGTTTTCGCCGCCGCGCCTGATTCTGTCTGAATTCGGCCTGACAATAATTTTGTAATACTACAGTATTCTGCTATCACTGACCTTTCAGGGAAACCCACATAGTTGTTGCCAACTTGAGTGGAATATAAATCACAAGGTGTGATGATTATTAATTATTGTCAGCCGGTCAGAGTATGCATCCACCCATTTTCTGCAACATATTAGTGTCCTGCTGAAAGGAGCACAGATATGGAGGATGGATACATAATAAATACATAATTAACACATAAACTGAAGGCTCCGCCATCAGACTCAGCTCTGTTTTCACTGAGACAGTCCAGTGCCTTCATTACTGTAGAAGCCTTCCACTTCATCGTACCCTCACATGCAGAAGAAAACCTTGAGATGCTTGAACTCCTTCATTTAGGGCAGTTTTTTGGAAGGCATGTTGGTACCATTTAAGGCACATGACAATAAACGACAGGTTGATTTTCATGGTGTAGTTGATTAATGAGAATCAGTGGCTTCCTTGAACACAGGAAAAAAACACATTCAGCTCTAATCCACTTCAACACACTGCTACTTGCCTACCGTGCTGCTAATGGCTCAGGCCCATCAGCCAAACCATACACTCCAGCCAGTCCACTACGCTCTGCTACTGCCAATCGGCTTGCTACTCCCTCACTACGAGGGGAGCCCAGCTACCAATCAACACAATCACAACTGTTTGTGGTCCTGGCTCCACAATGGTGGAACAAGTTCCCCACTGACACCAGCATGTGTATACTGTATGTACTGTGTGCACACTGTATGTGTCTATGTGTTCACCCCCAATCTGTTCCTTCCTTCCTTCCTTCCTTCCTTCCTTCCTTCCTTGTGACCTTGCTTCTTGTTGCCATACTCTTTATAGTTCCCTGCTTTATGACTGCAGACTGGTGGATAAAAACTTCTTGTTTATTTTTGCAAGCAATACATTTTCTGAGGTCTACATTTGTTGCTGTGTGTGTGTGTGTGTGTGTTTCTTCTCAGGGGGTAAAATGCTTTGAGTCAAATCTACAGGGGATTTGTTGGTTTTTATTGAAGTTGTCTGGTAACTCTGCTGCTTTAAGGACCCAGGAAATTAAAGTGCTGTTATACAGGTAGAATTTCTGAGAGGAGCACTGTAGAGTTCAAAGACTTGGTCTGGAATCCAGAGTCTGACGGATGATTTGCTACCACTGCAGACATGTTTTGAGTCAAATGAAAACACTGGATTTGAAATAAAAGAGGTACGAAAATGAGCAAAAGTAATTCCAAAAGTATTTGTTTTTTGTTCCTTTTCAGGCTTGGACCCCCACTGAGCAGCTATGTAGTTTGTTTATGCCTCTGGTCAGCAAAGAGTACAGTACTTTTGTTAGGTGATGTGCTTAAAGGTAGAATGAGTAGGATTTTCCTGAAAAACAATGTATAGACTAAAATAATCCCTGTCAATCATCGATGATGACCCACTAGAAGTCTGTGGCATGTCTGTGTCTGCAGAAACCCTCAGAGGCCCTCTGCCTGTATTTTCTTATTTTGCTGTGTTCGGGACGTTTCTGGGCATCAACCTTTGGGCAGTGGTTACATTTTGGAGAAGTGAATGTATGCATCTTTTAGAGACGGATGCATTGACACCTTTTTCAGTATCTGACTAGAAAGCAAATTGATTTCAGTCCATCTCAAATGCTTCTTGGTTGTGTTTATATTTGGCTTTGTTGATATCCAATAGGTCTGCACAAGATACATGAAGATAAACATTTCATGATTTCATCATAAAATATCTTAGCCTAGCTAAGGATGGAGGACTTTAAACAAAATTTGTCATCGGGGAAGTTTATAAAACTGCCGAAAACCATGCAGGGAAAACGACAGTATGAAGGCATTTGGATTTGCTTCAGCTTACATTAACTGCGTCGGGTTCAGGTCGGGCTCGGTTACTACTCTCTCAGACTCAGTCGGGTTCGGACTGAAATATGCGGACTGGGCAGATCCAATGTAGGCCAGGTCATGCTGCCGAGTATCTGATCTTTGAGAGCAGGATTTAAAGGCAGCTGAAGAGAATGGTGTCGCCTGTCAGAGAGCTCAGTAGATTTATGACAGCACAGTCTGATACCCACTGAATACTGGCCTTCCATAGCAATGCTCACCCAACTTTTGGCACATTTTACTGTGTATTGATAATTGGCATCCAGCATTTTGTTTGCACAGTCACTCCATCATTACAAAGAATTATTTCTTTACCTCTGAAGAGATCATTATTAGAGACCACAGCACATTTGTGAATATGCTAGAAATGTGATTAGTAATGGCTAATTTCCAATAAAATGACTATATAAATCGTAATAAATTCAAATTAACTTAGTAAAGCTACAACCAATAAGGTGGAGCAGCCTTAAGTTACTAGCTTATTCTAAAAGTGTATCAGTGTGTGTGTGTATAGGTGTGCGTGGGTTATGTGTGTGTGTGTGTGTGTGTGTGTGTGTGTGTGTGTGTGTGTGGTGTGCACAGCAGAACTTTATTGAGCACTGTCTTGACCTCTGTACTTATTAACTCCTTACTTTACAGATGATAAAGGAAGGCCCTCTGCTGGACACTGTTTTTGTCAAACCCTGGTTCTATGAGACCACACACACACACACACACACACACACACACACATTCACATAGGCACAGAGTGTGAGGGAGAGGATTAGCTAGAAGCAGAGAGTAAGCTTCTCCAAGACAACAGAAACAGAATCTCTTCTGAATGAGACTGAACCCAGGCAGAGCAATCCAACACAGCGACCAAACAGACACAGCAACGGGGATCATTTGATATCTGCAACATGCACATGCAGCTGCTTCATTTATTGCCACTAAGAACTTTTATATTGTTGCTTAAATGGAAATGTAAAGGCTTGGCAGTCACTGTATTTAAATGGATCATGCAAAAGCTGTGAATGTGCGTATTGAATTCAGTTACTCCTCACTTTTAAAACATAATTCCCGTTTATTACAACATTATTTTTGTAGTTTTCACTAAAAATGAAATAAATGTTTTGCCTCATCAGACTTTGCTGTAGTGACGTCACTGTTTTCCCAGATATCAGCGATCACTTTGGTGAGTACAATGGATTCATAATTGATATTAACCAGATTTTTCCTTGAACTCCTCCATGGTATTAAAAGAGTATACATCCTTATAATTATGGTGAAATATCAAAACATAATGGGCAATTGCCATTAAAATGTGTTGAGCACTTTCCTGATCCCCAGAGGATGATGCATTTCCAGTATGGACTTTCAGTGAGCCACCCTCAGGCCAAAGTGTCATTTAAGATATGGTAGACTGTAATGAAATCTGCTTAACGCGTTAAATCCAAATCTGGTCAGGAGGAGGGATGTGAAGGAGGGTCGACTGGCGCGCCTTGACCCATTCAGATAGATCCCTGATGTGGGTTTGACCCACATCACTGTGTCAGCCTGAATGGGGAACCAGACTATGAAGCCCACTTCACACAGTGATTGGTGATCGGAGGTGTTAAAGTAGACAGGGTTTAAACTTCTCTCTCTAGCTCTCTTTTTTCCCTCTTTACACAATAACATCAGTCACTTCTTTTAGAAAAACCATAAATGCCTTTGAGGAAAGAGTGTGCACTATTATCCCCATTTGAACGAGACAGGGTTTTCACCCCACCTTTCAATTTGCTTGTACAGTTTTAAATCCTTTTGCCTTCAGCAGTGGCCAGACGATATGTTGTACGCACAATTTAAGTTCAAGCATACCCCAGTCTCTACCTGCAGCTAGTTAGCAATCTACACACCAGCCCTGTCTGTGGAGTGAGACGGTGTTCGTGTTCGTGTTCAGAACTCACCGGGACCTCCAGTTCTTTCTGTTACTTTCTTCCAGTCTCTTTCGTTTTTCTTCATGTACATTTATGAAGATTCCTTTCACTGTTTAAGTATTGTTGGGTGTAATGAACACTGCAGCCTCTAGGGGCCACGATCATGGTTTTATACTTTTACTTATTTTACTTCAGGTGTTCAGAATATCAACACAGTGCAGTAAATGTAATTTGTTTGTGTTACTAACATTAATCTGGCTGCTGTCCTTCCTTTATTCTCAGCTAAATTTATGACGCTTTGCTAAAATGCTGCTGCCATTATTCAGCCTGTGAATGCTCAACAGACCACTATGCAGTCAACACTGATGGAAGCACACAAAGGCCTGGTTTGCTTTCAACACATTTTAGTTGAAGTTTCAGCTTTACACATAGGCCAACTGAGCTGCATGAGGTTTCCCTGTCCCCAGAGCACAAAATTACCCACTGAATCTGTTTTGTTGTGTGAGAGGCTTAATTAACATTCCCTGAGTGTTTACAGTCAATTATTCAACACAGTGGCTTTCTGTGGGAGCTATTCATTACTTTAACGCTGTCACAGAGGGAACAAATCCTCTCTTTAAGGGAAAGGAATCCCCAGGGAAAGGATCTTTGCTCAAAAGGGAAAGTTATTTTAAAAGCCTTTAAGTTAAGTACTCTTCTGTATGATATCCACTAATCCTGAAAAATCATCTGAGCAAAAGCAGAAAGAGAAAGTGACCCCGTTTAGTGTCGTGGTTCAGTGCATCGCAGATGGTGACAATGTGCGCAGCCAAGCTGTGAGATGTGGGATGGAGTGTTGGGTTGTTTAGTATTTAAAGCCCAAGTAAATATACAGAAAGCATTCAAGCACCCTGCACTGCAGAGTTTCCCACACTGTTGAGGATATACAACCGTCACTTGCCAAGGTTTACATACAAGTGTATGCATGTTACAGGGTTATTATGCATATCTGCTGGTTTGGTATACAACAAACCAACTGCTTCCCTGCCCACACACATGCATACGCTACATACAGACAGTCACAGGGCACATACAGTATACACACATTCAAACCCTCCCACCACTAAACAAGCATGTAGCTCTGCCGCTGCCAAGCAAACGTGCAATTACACCTCGTTCTCAGATGCTCCTACTTCCTTTTTTACACAGTCTCTCTTTTTTTCTCTTCCTGTCGGTTCTTCTGTATGACCGCAGGTGGTTTTACATGTGGCTGAGGAGACGCCATGAGGGAGGACGAACATTGGGACATTAACATTCCTTACGGTTTGCTTTGGTTACTGTGAAGGAGCTGCTTACAACTTAGTTAAAGTCTGGGGTGAAGAGTAACAAGCAGAGGAAGGCTCTTACAACCAAGTCAATAACTCACACAGGAACAATACGACATACATCCACTCTTACACAATGTCTACACAGGTTGCGTAATGCAAGCATCAGTGTCTACACAGAATGCGTTCAGGTACAGTACTGTGTGTAAAATAGAAGAAAATAGACTTTTACATTTACATATATTCATTTGGCTGATGCTTTTGTCCAAAGCAATGTATAAATGAGGTACAATACAAGCCACAGTAGGTCAAGGAGAAGCCTGACACAAGTGCCATAAGGTGCATGAAGTACAATATAAGTGCCTAGCTTTTTTTTTTTTTTTTAGAAAGAGCTAGAGAAGGTTTTAGAGATAGAGAAAGATCAAGAGCATATTAGTTGAGTAAGTACTCTTGGAACAGATAGGTCTTCAATCGATTTTTGAAGACAGAAACAGATTCTGCTGACTGAATCGAGTGCAGTAACTCATTCCACCTTGTGGGACCTAACAGGAGATGAGTTTGGATTGAGATTTCCTGCCTCACAGTGACGGTATGACCAGTCGTCATTCATTTGCAGATCGTAGTGAATTAGAAGGCTCATAAACCTGAGTAAGGGGACTATTGGCAGAGGTTTTTCTGTGCATGCTGTCAGCCCTGCCAGAAGGGCGTTACAGAGAGATGACCAGTGCCTGTACAAGGAGTTGGGCGGGATACCCAGTCAGATAGGACCTGATCTTTCTGAGGTTATACAGTGCAAAGTGACATGACCAAGTGACATATGCAACATGTTTAGTGAAGATTAGTTGGTCATCAATCACAATGCCCAGATTTCATGTAGACTGGATACTAATGTGCTGAACAGAAGAACTGGCTGGGATGACCAGGAGTTCAGTTTTAGAGAGACTGAGTTGAAGGTGGTGTTCTGGGTCGTCTGGCGGGAAGGACAAATAGAGCTGGGTATCATCAGCATAGTAGTGGTAAGAAAAACCATGTGAGTGGATAATCAGATCAAGGAAGATGGTGTATATTGATAAGAGAAGGGGATCAAGAACAGATCCATGCGGTACCCCAGTGGAAAGAAAGTGACAGCTTGGACTCTTCTCCTCCCAAAGTGGCATCACTTTGAATGATCGCTTTGTGAGGTAGGACTCAAACCAGAGTAGTGCTATACCAGAGATGATTAGTTCGGATAGGGTTGACAGGAGGGTTTGGTGGTTCACCGTGTCAAAAGCGGCCAAAAGGTCCAAAGGTAGCCCAACACACGAACCTGACCACTGTACTCAGAATGGGCTGTTACAACTAACAGAAACATACTGTACATTTAACTAATGTATTTTCATACAAAATAAGTTCACATGTACACTTTAAAGCATGTGCAATATCAGTAATGAGAGAAATTATGAAGTATTTCACTCTTGGCAAAATGAACGAACTATTTCTTTTCTACTGATTCTTTTGCGAGTTCGTTACATACATTCTAAAGTCCGACACTGACAAAGGCACAGCCTCCTCCCACCTACTTGGCTTTTATATGTTACCAAACTTACTATCAGCCATATAAATGGAAGAATCACAGCCTTAAAAAATATTACAAACTCAATCAGAACTCAATCATGTCTGACAAAGTTTAGCTTGCTTTAATCAGGGCAGGTGGTGACTGACTGATACATGTTTTCCCCTCGGAGCTGTACGTGCTCGCTGCTGAGACTGAGACTGAGTACTACAGACCCGTATATTTGACTTGACCTGACTCAACTGCGGTTCTCGTACACACTCACTGCCCTCCATACTTCAAACTACAGCCCGTATGCCAAAGAATACCGAAGAGGCCACTTTGGCGCTTCAGGGCTCGCCAGATTTGTTCATGCATCAGAGTCAGACAGTTGAATCAGTGCTTGTTAGCTCTGTTAGCCTGCGGCGCTCTTGTGGCCTGAAAGGTGCGCAATAGCAGATATTTGCAAACTTGAAATACTCTGTACATTTAGAGGTCCAGACCTAGGTATACCGTGGCAACATAACAATCGAACCTCCCAGCATTAGCAAAATGACTAGAAGCTAGCAGTCCCTTGATAAGGCATTCCCCATGTTACAAACGCTCTGCTACTGCCCCCCACTGGCCTGGACAAGATCCTACACCGATTCATTTAAAATGGACAAACAGATACTAATCCAATCAAAATAAGATAAATACACAATCCGAAATGTGACTACATTCTGTGTGGGCCACACAACCCAAAAACTGTCATCACATTTTGTTTCAAATATTGTTAAATTCTGAACGTTGCATAAAAGTATGTGACATGTCAAGAAAAAAACAAAACTGTTCTAAGTTTGGCATGAAGTTTTGTGTTCATGTAGGACCCCAAATGCTAACAGTGAGAAGCTGATTGAGAAAATTGAGGTTAACTAGGTTAAAGTTTTTCAGAATAAAATAATCACATCTGGAGAAACAGAAGAGTATCTCAGACTGGACAGCATGAAGGTGATGAGTGAAGTTGAGCGTAGTTGTCTTGCTGCCATTACACCTCTCCCACTGAAATAGAAATCATAAGCAAAAAAAGGGAAAAGGAATTCAAAATGCACTCTAAACCAAACCTGCTTTCATCCACAGAGGAAGATGTGTATCCCAAAACTCCACCAAACTGAGTCAAATCAGCAGCACTACATTAACTCTATGGTTTACAATTGATGAGAAAGATGTGATTTAACAATTCAATGACGTCTCTTTTTTTCAGGTCCAGTGCTCCTTGCTACGCCTCTACTTCAGTTTTAATAATCCTGTTAGATCAGTACTAACGAGAACAGAGGAAGGAGGGGCTAACATCAGATTATTGACACACAGCTGAAACCAGATACTTGCCAAATGAGATCAGCAATAATATGCAATCACTTTATACTATTAGTGCTGAGCCCCAAACTAGGTCCCAATGTGACATTCTCAGTGGTATTTGCTGCTCTAATTGGATTAACACCTCAACACATATGCTGCCAATTAACAGGGAGCTAAATTGGGGGCAATTACTTCAATTCACTTAAAAATAGAAACATTAATGGTGTGAAACAAAACCTGATTCCTTTAACTAGTCCCCATGAAGTTCTTGCTTCATTTATTGATGCAGATTTAGCCACATTACACGTGTATTGCGAGTTAAGGATGTGACTGCCAAACCTGTAAATCCCAATTTATTTGCCTCAGTCTTCTAATCATGGCTGCAGAGAATGGAACATTTGTGCAACAAAAATAAATCGAATGCTGTACTGAGAAGAAGTGTTACCTCACAGTTTTCACACGAATGAATGTTACTTTACTTTGTCACTTTATCACTGATTGTTATAATGTAATTGTGAATCATTCCAATATCTGCAAGCTATTCCACTATAGCTGTTCTAAAAATCCAGTGACACAAAGATCTTTTCTGAGAAACTCTCAGGAAATGATGTTTCTAGTTTACATACAAAGTTAATATTTTAGTGTGAAGGTTTGTTCAGACTAACTACAAAGTGAACTTTAGAGGCAGGGCAATTGCATATAATGTCAATGCAAAGACACGAGTGGACACCAATTCACCCTCGATGGACATGTCCATGCAATCAGAGACTGAGCTGTAACAAAAACACAGCATGTGCACATTGCACACACATGTGGTCTGTTTCTATACTGCTACAGCTAACATCTGTGCAGTCGGTATATATATAGTGGCAAATAAAGCCAGACTGCTCAAACAGTTCAGCAGTCGAATTTGTTCAAATTAAGCAAAAATTTGTTTCACATTGAGTCTGACCACACTTTAAGGATTGCACCAGAAAAAAAGCTCATGCAATGACCTAAATGGATAGATTAATTTATATGTTTTAGTTAGTTTGACACCATGAGAGGGAGGACCCCAGGTCACACATATCAGCAAAATGTCAAGGATAACACATTAAAGTCCGAGACTTGTTATGTGGTGTATACCAATGAAAATGTTGGCCTGATGCTGGCGAGAGAGGAAAGTTCATGGAGTGTCAAAAATGGAATCTGTCCATCACAGTTTGATATCTTTGTGTTCCAGTGGGGAATATTTAGTATGTTTATATAGGCCTACTACTAATTTGCACCAGCAAATACATTTTGAAAGTAACGTAATGCTGCGCTGATTAGGTTTTTTATTGAGGGAAAGATTTTTAATGAACGTTTAAAGACTGTTTGCAGTAAATACCATGTTGAGAACTTGAAAATGAGAGTTCAGTCTTGACCCTGGAAAATCTAGTTCAGCAGAGGGAATTTGCTCAGTTGTCATGGAGATGGCTCAGCTGTCATCATGTGACTCAAGCATGTGACCACCAGAAGCATCCCAGTGGGGCTCCCTTACATGGCTGGACTGTCAGAACATCTAACCAGAGTCTTCACGTCACAAGGAGTCAGCACTTAACACAAACCATTCCACACCTCAAGATCTCTGCTGGTCCACCCTAAAGACTGGGCCCCCCCTGAGAGGAAGAACTGTGGTGTATGACATTGTTAATACATCACATGTGACAGCTGTGGGGAACACTCAGTGAAACATCAAGGACCCTGGAAAAGAGAAACAGACAACATCAGCTGTCTGTGAACACAAGTCCAAAACTAGTCCCATCATCCACTGGGAAGAGGTCAAAGGTCATCAAGCAGGAAGTCAGTGGACGACCGGAGAAAGTTCAAGGAGGACGTTCACATCTGACACCAGAGACAGGGGTGTAAGTACAAAATACAGCAGTGGCTGCTTAGCATACTGTAGGCTCAACAAGGCTTTACCACAACAACGATTAACAGTTCAGGACTGCAACAACTTCATTTGCACAAACAGCTTGATTATCTCTCTGTTTCCTCAGTCCTCTATGCATGTTAACAAAGTACCAAGTGAGGCAGATAGCAACCTGCTCCCCCTCCCCCCCACACACACACACAGCAGTGAACAGACCCTCCCTTATCCACTCGACAAATGTTAGTCCAGAGACAATCTGAGTATTTATAGCCTCAATAATTCAATCTGCTTCATTAGAAGTCGCAATTCTGCTGAAGAGGCCTTTCACGGGGCCACAGAAGAAGAGTCCATTGTTGAATTCTTCTTGATCTGAGGCCCTGCAGCAGCTTCCACTATTCCATCATGCTTCAGCCGTGTTAGTCTAGCTGTAAAAGTCCATCGCAATGACATCCAGTGATTAACTCACAAAGGGTATCGTCTCCTGGGGTTAGAGTGTGTGTGTGTGTGTGTGTGTGTGTGTGTGTGTGTACTGTGAGAGGTTGTGTGGGTTGGAGGATGTATCCAGAATGTCTAAGTAACTTCACAATAGGAGTTGCCCTGTGAAAAGGCCAGAGCAGAGCCAAGACAAAGAGGGAACCTGGCCTCCTGAAGTGCACCCACGGGTGGGGGTGGGGGTAGAGGGAACCTGCTGATTGCAGTGTTTAATGGTACTTTTAAGAACTGAAGGTAAACCCATTCTAATAAAGTGCTTGAGGGCAAAATGGGACAAAATGTTGATTCATCAAACTAATAATCAAAAGACTGCGCTGAATTTATGGATGTGTGACTTTCCCTACTTTGATGGTACTTTTAATCAAGCTGTGCACAGAATCCACGAACATGATGCGGGTAAGTTAGTGACAGACTGCATGGACTGTTCAGCTGACAACCCTCTCTGAGGGTCTCTGCTTACAGACACTGATGTTGTATCCTCTGACTTAAGACCTCAGTGTGACTAAAACAAACTGCTTGTCAGATCATCTAACAGCGTCTGAAAGCTCCTTACCGATGGTGGAATCCAAAACAGACAATCCGACACCAATCCTGGCCATCTTATGCAGCAATTGGCATGTTTTATGTGAAGAACTGAGTTCAGAACTTCAGAACAGAACTTCAAAGTGTGCACGGTTATTCCCATTTGTACGATTTATGGCGTCAAGAATACAAAGACACGGAGTTGTTGGAGAGGGATTGGGGAGGCGGGGGCACACAGCCAGGAGGAGGCTATGACGGCAGGCTGCTCACCCTGCCTTCCATTGTGGCTGCTCAGAACAGAGAGAAGCACTTTGGACAAGGTCAGAAACAAACTATAGTTTGTTTAAAGCTGACTGACACATTTAATATGAAGCAAGATTTTTGTTATCCTGAACTGATAACTTTGCTTCTGACTGCATAAGTCTGTTGCATTATCTCATCTCAACAAAAAAATGTAACTTTCGAAATCCGCCCAGGGTTATCTGCCTCCCTGCTACCTCCTCCTCATCCACTACAGCCAGCATAAAGAAACACCACGGAGTCGTCATGTGCAACAAGCTGAGAAGCTAACTCTAATAGGCTGTTTGTATTTGCATTGGATGGTGTCCATACCAACGTAAATCATTGGGCCCCCCAGCAAAGCAGGTGGCTGTGTGAACCACAGTTACCTCTGCCTAACCTAAACCTCAACAGGTCAGAGGAGAAATTTCACCTATTTATCACTTATTTATTTCATGTCACGTGTGTTGTCATGCTTCAAGCTAGTAATCATTACACTCACTTGTCGCATGTTGATTGGCTGACGCAGCATGTATGGATCTTTAATCCTGATGCCAATGTCATATCTAAACTTACGGTTGTGTTTAGAGACTGGACCCACACAGAGCAAAGCACACTGCAAATGGTGTCCCTAAAACCTGGTTCAGCTCGGTCTGGGCCTCAGGGTCAGCAAATATGAGATATGATTCTAATCAGCAACTCCCAGTTCCTGCTGGTGACACAAACAGGGAGCTGAAGGTCGAAGTATGAAAAGCTTCACTGCTCTATCTCTGTTGCACACACTGTGCATGACGGGTGATTTTTCTACTGACACATGCACACACACACCCACACACAAGTGCCTCTGTCTCTTTTGATTATACTTTCTGCAAGGAGATCATTTAGATCGTAATTGAAAATACAAGTTTAATGCTAGTACAGATATTTACAAATCAATAAATATCAAACAGTCTGTACTGAGCTAAGGTTTCAGCTTAGGCTCTGTCTCTCTCCTTCTATCAGACAGTGGCCAGAGCCATTCTACGTCAGATGAAACATTCAGCGACGTAGACACCAGGGGCCAGATTTGTAGGCACCAAATCCCACTCATGAACTGCTATTTATAAAAACAGAACGTGCAATGAAAATGTGTGCACTTCACACATACTTCAGACCACTGTATCCATGGAGTAATTTGAGGGTGATATCATGAGGTGGAAAACACCAAATAAAGCCAGAGACAGAATGTAATAACAAAACATTGTGTGTGTGAGTGGTGGAGCAGGCAGAAGTATTGATAAGGGCATGTCTACATGAATTTAAATGCTTAATTGCGAGAGTGGAAGTTAGTCTTGTGCATGAACACACAGTTCCACAATGACTGAGATTTATAAAATGGCCTACTTCCCAAAATGTTGAACTATTCATTTAACTATGCTGTAGTTGCCATGTACTGATATTGTAAGAATCATTAATGAACAAACATTGGCAGTGATTGTCAAGCGTCGTCATTGATTATAATCTGAGGTTTGCAGAATGGTCCAGTATCAAAGTTCACTCTAGCAAGTGGGTTGGACAGATTGCAAGAACTATTCTTTGATGCTTTTTTCTGGTTCGTATTTAATTGTTAACTCCTCTCCCACCATCTGCTTACAGGACTGACCTCATTTCATGCAGTGTTGATACCATAGCTGTGACTTCAGCCCTCACTAATGATATCCTGTCTTTGTAGTTCCCCACCTGACTGAGCTTACTTTCAATTGGCAGATGAGAGAATGGTACATTTGGGTGCCTTCATATGGTTTCGCTCTGCTACTTTCACCCACGCATGCATCCCAGCCCCCCAGCCCCCAACACAACACACACACACACACACACACACACACATGTACATACACACAATCAAAGACACATGCATACACTACCACATGATGAAATTATAAGCCATTATATAACCTTCACACCTCTGTGTCCTACAAATACAACCGATATCCTGTCCAGTGGATGAGCTATACGTCTAAAAATGTACCCCTTTCACTGATTGGCCACCTGGGGCTGTTAAACGAAAGCGACTGCGCACTGTGTCTCTGTCTCCCAGGGCCTTGTGCATTGCAGAAAGCATTAGTAAAAACAAAATGAATATGCATACGATAAAAAGTGCGAGGCAGCTGGCACACAGGTTTTAAAGCAATCGCATTAACATTTTATGGCTATGACTTTTTGTATTGTTTGCAAGCACTATAACAAGTTTACAAGGATGGTTGGAGCTGGTGAGGAGTCTCACCGTTTCACATGACCCAACATGGACCTGCTACAGTTCAAAATGAGAAGGGAGGAAGGGCAGACACTAATGGGACATACGGTGTGCTGTAGCAGTCATGTGGGAGCAGGATGAGTTAAAGGACATACTGTATATGGGTTAGAAAACCTTTATGTCAGCGATTTACATTGCCAGTCACCACATGTTCAAAGCCCACTGTTTCATTTTGTCAGTACGTATTTAACTGTGTTGTGTGAGTATTAATGGCCAAATTATTGCACTGATTGTCACAGTTATTTTCGGTTTATGTAATGGGCTCTGGTTGCAGCACAATGTTGTCTGAATTGTTTCTTTGGAAGCCATGAAGTCATAAAACTTCCTTCAAACTGTCACTTCAATGCAAGACGATCTTGCTAGGAGCGCTCTGTGATGTGTTGGTCAATGTGCTGCCAGCAAAGCATTCCAGTCATCACACTGTGTCGTCATATCCTGCACATCTTTTGTTTTGCCTGTCTTTCTATAATCATGGTTACATATTGTGGTGCAGGACCAGGGGGTGGCTCAGTGGACATGCTGTACCTCCAAGTAACACACAATGTACACCAAGTTACACACACGAGTCCAGACTGCAGACAAGGACCTATGTCCGTCTGTCATACATCCCAGTGTCACCGGGGTGGATCCATGGGGTGGAGTCAGTGTGCACAACAGAGATTTTTAAGGCATTTCTCAAGCTTCAACTGTATTTCCTAATCCAGGCAGTGGGAAATGACATATGTCTTTGCTCTTTCACTGTACAACACAAGCAAAATATTAACGCATTCTTTTGTATGAAAATATTAAACAATAAAAACATCAATAATGACAAATACTGTATGACTGATCTTGGTTCATGTTGTACAAATTAAGTAAAGACATACTGTATGTCATTTCCGGCTATCATCATTATTTGGATTAGGAAACATAGTCACAACTTAGGAAATAGGTTAGAAATAGTAGCAGATATTTGTCTGAACTCCCTCTGGGCCAACAGAAGAGGTAAGGTGCCAGTAAACTCTATCAGAACTGCTTGTTGGACGGTCAAATAGCTCCTTTTTAGAGCCTCACCGGTAGTTGCTGCTAAAATGTTAAGCTTGCCTAGTGAGTGGTGCTACAGGAAGGATCTTAAGAGTGACTGTGAGTGTATCTGCTTGCGGGCAATGATGTGCTCAGCAAATGTTACGGTAACCTAGCCATTCCATTCTGAGATATCTATTGGAGAAAGCCAGGACTTTGACCTAAGGGTGGGACCAGAAGAAAGCTCATTTGGGACACCCTGTGTTCATGTCCTGTCAATCATTGTAGAGGTGATCTGTGCCTTAGATTTTGATATTTCTCGTGGACAGGTGGAAATATTGTCGTAGTGGTTGCACTAGAGGAGGGATTGAGGGGTTAGCAGTCATTTGCAAACATGCTTTAGTGACAATGAACGCCCACTCCAAACGTCACGGCTGTTGGTAGCTGTTGAGCTGTAGTGCTCTGGACCACTGACATCGCCCTCCTTAAGCCTCAGGGCTGGAGGAGCAGAAATTTGCGTTGCTATGGCAACAGAAAACACCACCTGTTTTTGAAGCTGAGCTGTAAAACTGTTTAAATGATAGCTATGATATGATTAGTTTAGTGTGTTTGCAGTGCCTTTAGATAGTAGATACACATGGATAAAGAAAAAAAAACCACACACACACACACACACACACACACACACACACACAAATATGACATATGGTCAGTGATGTCTACCAGCTAGTCTTGCACTGCTCTCTATGGCCTCTGCTAACTTATTGCTTCAACCTGTTGAGTTTGGAGCCAGGACTCTCTCTGATCTCAAGTGCTGACACATATGTTGTGTTTGTTGCTTTATTCTGGCTTGCACGTAGTTTCAAATCATTTCCAAATCTCCAAAGAAATTCACTTTATGTTCTTTTGAAAAAAAGAACTTCCTGCGAGGAGAAAAAAACAAAGACAAAGAGAAATGGGTTTAATAATGTTTTAAGAAAGAACTTCCTGAAAGGGAGAAGAGAAACAGACAAAGTGCAAAACCTGGGAAGGTGTGTTTTATTGTTGCACTACAATACAAAGGTCTTAAAAATAACCACTTTTTTGGTGAGATCATTTATTTTCAATTTTGTGTTTGCAGGAGGAGGGCATTGAAATACAGCACCAGTTAATATAAAGAGGCATACCTATTGAGTTACACTTAATCAAACATCGTTTGAAAGTGCAGTAAAATTCATGCTTTGGCAGTCTAGGATGCTTAATACCTGCTTGGCCTACTCCGAAACATATTTATTCATTAGACTAAAAAATAAATCTGCTGAGGTCAGCAGTAATGCTGCTCTTTTTTTTTTTTTTTTTCTTCTGGGTCTTTTTTGTCCTGCTAGACTTCAATATTAATCAAGTAATGAGAGAGAACAACAACTATAAAACCAATGTCCAAGTTCTCCATACAATGGAAAATGTCTGTTCTTTCCAACAACTCCGTGTTCCAGCTCCACAGCACAGTTCAGTATGCAGCCTCTTACCTGCTCTGAAACCACACACACACACACACACACACACACACACACACACACACACACACACACACACACACACAGGCCAGGTTTGGGTATTAGTCAGGAATGCTTTGGTTCTACCTAACATATTCAAAACGTAGAACAACTCTGCTGACATAACTGGGCATTGAAGGTCCTTTAACGGCCACCTTAGAACAGCTTGGGATCTTTTATAGCTCTTTTTGTGTTGTTAGTTTTCTGTCATGATGTGATATAAGTTGTGAAGGGTCCAGTCTTTAAGGTGGACCAGCAGAGATCTTAAGGTGTGGCATGGTTTGTGCCAAGTGCTGACTCCTCGTGACTCGAAGACTGGTTAGATGTTCTGGCAGTCCAGTCCAGCCATGTGGTGACACCATGACAACTGAGCAAATTCCCTCTGCTGAGGAAGATTTTCCAGGGTCAAGACTGAACTTTCACTTTCAAGTTCTCAACATAGTATTTACTGCAAACAGTCACAGGCACTGCAAGAAAACCTTGATCATCTGGTAACCTGCAGAGCATTCAAGCACACGAAGATCAAACTTCAAAGAGGAACTAAAACAACCTAAGTTACTTACTTAGGTTGTTACTTTCTTCTTCAAGCTTACATTTTCTGAAAATATTCATATTCCTAATAACGTTGATTTTAAGGGCAAACCATGAATATCCAAATGCTCCCTGTAGCTACAGTACCTCAAGTCAATTCACTTTTGCTTTATTTCAGACTATGTTGTAAAAGAGTCAAACATTTAAATCTGTCACTGCTGGGATACGGGGCAACAGGAATTAGGACATGGGGACACATGACCACAAACAGCCCTGCATTAAAACAACCCGAGCATGTTGTTTCAGGTACCGGTGAGACATGAAATATGACCCAGGAAGGCCGGTTTGAGAGGACGTAGAAGTACATTGTTCATATTTCAAAGTAATCTACTAGGAATGTGTGTGTGCAGGTATTTTGGCCAAAGCAGCAGCTTGCTGGATGACGTCGCATTGCAGTCCAGCAAAAGTTGAGCTAGGTTTAACTTTTTCACTGAATGATGAGGTACAGTCATGCTAAACCTTAACCCATCACCCATAATGACGTGATCCTTCATTTTATTGCATTGCAGTTTAATTTAAGAGCAATGTCTAGCAATGTTACCACATTCCTATACTCAACCATAAAAATATATTTTGGATTATGAAACCAGTGCACAGCCAAATATTTTTCATTTTGTTATTCAGACAATATTCATGTACGGCTGGTACAGTAAAGTAGAGTTAAGATTTGTTTAAAGTTAGTTGGGAAAACGTCATGGTTATGTGTCAAACTTTGATGTGAATATAGCATCTTTGAAATGATCTGATACCATAAGTTGGTGTTTGTAGTGAAATGAGAGGTCAGTGAAAGTTGTGTGGTCTCTGTGTTTTTTCTTCTCTTTTTTTTTTTTTTTTTTTTATCGGTGCAAAGATAAAACAGTAGAGACGTTACAGATACAACAAAAATAGAAACAGAGGACAGGAGGAATACACGAGGGCAGACAAAGAAAAGCAGGGTGACGTACAGAACTAGACATGTAAAACATTCATAAAACAAAACAAACCAAACAAGGATGAAAGTCAAGTCATAAGAATTCCAATTATATCATGCAGTTACTGTGATTTAAATTAGTGTAATAACAGAATATTTATAATCTGTTAATTATGACACGTGTTTATGTGTGTTTATGATTATATGTGTATGGGAGAAAGAGGAAAAAGGTCATGGGGGGCGGGGGGTTAAGGTCTGGAAGGACCATCTCCAGGACACAAACAAGGAGAAGTGTGTATAGAAATGTCAGTTACTGTAGTACGGGGGGTCCCTGGCAGGGCTTCTGTTCCACAGTTGACGTATGTGGGGTGGGGGCGCTGAGTTCACCAGCAGTAGGGGGAGGTAGTTACCTGGGTGAGGATGTGTCTGTGTGTGTGTGTGTATGCATGTATGTATATTGGTTTGTGTTATACGGGTAGTCAAGTCATATTGATGAAGAGGACCCAACATCATTTGGTTGTTTTTAATGCTATTTGTCTTTCTGTTGAAATGTGCTCAGATAGTAGAAGGTGCTACTGGGATGTTGAGAGGTTATTTCTGTCCTTCCAGCTCAGTGAGATTGTTTGTTTGGGTTTTTTTTGCAATTGTTAAGGCAACCAGTATGGGTTGTTCATATTTCAGTGGTGGTTCAACTGAGGAAAGGTCTCCTAGCAGACACACATATAGGGTGACGGGAATGCTGCAACCTCTAGTCGAGGATAGTAGGGCAGTGTGTACAGGTGTCGCTGTCTGTGAGTCCCATTTTGTGTAGTTTATATAGGGTGAGGTGATCTTTGTATTGAACAAGTTGCAGTTTGGAGTTATGGGATACTGAGAAGGTGTTATTGCAGATCCAGGAGTTGTAATCGATGGTAACAGCTAGATCTTTTTCCCCATTGGACCAGTAGTGGGAGATTGTTGTCTGTTCTTATTAGAAGTTGGTAGATTTTTGAAAAGCATTTTTTCTGAGTGGCTACGAGTTGGAGTTGACAGCTTGGTGGAAACATTGTTACTAAGGTATTTAATGTTACCTGTTGCTATTGTCACAGGGAGTTTTTTTAGTCGCAGCCTTCCAGTCTTCTTCCTGTGTGTTGTTTTCAACCCATTCATGCCAGGGTCCACAGGTCAGATCAGTGGGTTGTGGGAAAAACAAGATTCAGCATAAGTTGTTCAAATGACCTATATTTACATTTCCCCTGATAAGGACCTCTAGTGGCTGTGAGAATTAAGACTCTTAAGTCTGTCTTCTAGTGCCACAAGGAGGTCGAGGTGGATGACTTTGACACTGGAGACTGGTGTTGGCATCATGTCTCATTCCAACAGTCAACGTTGGTTTCTTTTAACTGTGACCACAATCTTTCCCTAACATTGACCACAAAGTTTAATTGACCTAAACCTAACCAAATCTTAACCATAACACTTATATGAATAATTTGTTCATGCTTATTTGTAACGGTTTTGAAAGGCACTGACAAACAATAAGGTCAGAAAACACTAATAAGGGTCCTTTTTAAAGGCAATGCAAACGACATGTGGTTCAGTTTGGAGGACTTGTAGGGGGTAATAGTCAAAGACAGAAATCCCATCCACAAGCCCACCCACATGCTTACTTTCTACTGCAATCACTGTGAGCAAATTTCTGGCTAGTCTATGTTTCCCACATATCATTACCATAGTGATTCTCATTGTAATTGCAATTTCCATTAGAATTTTACAATTAATGTTATCTGCATGTCATTCATAGTAGACTGGGTTGTCTTGTGTCACTTGTGTCTCTGTCGCTGTCTCCAGCCACTTCTCTATTGAGGACCGAAACTGCCATAATCAAAAATAAATGAAGAAATAAATAAATGACTCAATACATAAATGAATATGCCATTAAATGCACCAAAAATAATATTAAAAATAAATTTGCATTTTCCCTGCTGCTCCACCGAGGAGCCGCACCGCCGCACGCCGTCCAGGGATGTTTTGGAGGTTACCACCATCCACCAGCGCCGGCCGCTCTCACCTCAGCAGCTCCCAGCACCGACGCCGCACCGGGCTGCCCTATGAAAGCGGTGGACCTCGGCTACATGTCTAGCTGTCCTTAATGCAATACCTTATTTCAGCTAGCTAGCTGAGTTGGGAACAAAAAAACACAGACCTGGTAACCCTGAACGCACCATGACACACTGAAAGACAGCCCCCTCATTTGCATAATGAAGCAGAAATGCATACAGAAATGTAAATAGACAAAGAAATGTAAAAAGAAATGCAAAGAAAAAACAATACAGAAATAAATACGTTTTGGGATATAAATAGGGGCCAAATGCAAATTTATTTTTAATATTATTTTTGGTGCATTTAATGGCATATTTATTTATTTATTCATTTATTTTTGATTATGGCAGTTTTGGTCCTCCATACTTCTCACTTCCCCTCAGGCCCATGCATATCTTAGGAACTCTCCAGACTTGCCATTTTCCATCCATCCACCAGATGCCCTCAGACCCTCCCACCGGTCCCAGTCACCTGACTCCTAAATCCAGCTGCTCACCTGTTCCTCATTCCCCAATTATCTCCTACAGTATTTATTACTATTATTTATTAACCCATCTGTTACCTGCCCTGTTCCTGTCAACCTTTGGATTCTTGGCTATGTCTGCTTGGACTTGCTACCATTGCCTATAAGCTAATGTTTCATCATTTTACCAATAAACTGTTGTGTCTGCCCAGTTGTCTGCATCTTGCTGCCATGTACACACACCCGCTCGACAGTTTAGTTTCTACATAGTAAAATGTTTAACCAATCAGAATGAACAAAAAAATGCAGAAAAAGATCCACATTTTAAAAAAAGATTAATTATTTGGAGAATCGTGAACTGTGTTTCTGATCAAATACCCATATTAGCATAAATTCTATTTTCAGCTTTTTTTTTTTTTTGATCAAAATTCCCCTAAATCTCGCATCAGTTTGTATGTGTCACTTGGGTGGTTGTTGTGCGCTCTGATTCCTGCTCCTCCATAATCTCCCCTGTGTCCGAGTAAAAGAATGTCCTAATTACAGCCATTTTAAAGGAGCGGGTGACGTCTTTTGATGTAATATTACCCTCCAATCCAATTAGCCCAACACTTGTCAACCTCACTCAGCAGTCATGGCTACTAGCCTGAAAGTTAGACCCAGCCACTTACTGGTTCTCTTAAATTCACCATGGCATGTCTCAACTGAGTAATACAGCAGTCTAACTCTCTCTGTCTGCTTAAGTTTTCTTTACGTGTGAATGAGGTTTTCTGAAAAGGCTGGTATCAATGTTTCTGCCCAGCATTCACTCGGGACCCACTGCATACTAACAGACAGCCAAAAGACCCACAGATAGTGTGACTCAGTGTATTTTATGCTGTGTGATTTATCAAGCACTAGCCTTTACAGGTCACACAGACAGCTGGCAATATTTTAAATATCCTTCATCAAGGGTTTGCTTTCAATGTTGGTTTGTGCACCTACTTCTGTCCTCAGGGAAATTCTGTGTACTGTAAAGTCCCAAATAAATGTCAGGGGGAAACATAATGGAAATAAATATAATCATAATGATACAATGATGATAAGTATGACCTCTGAACAGCTACAAAAATGTTAATGTGTAAAAGAGGAAGTATTGAGTTTATATTAACATCAAACCACATAAATGGGACAATAGGAAGGATTCTTGTAAAAGTATGATCCGTCAGGAATTCAAAATCTAAGCCTGTGTCTATAAGCCTGTCACAAATATTGGACTGATTCTATCCACAATATAGTTGAGGTAAATAAAGCCAATATTTCAGCCAATATTCAAGGACTTACAGCATGACTTTGCGTATTTGAGTTTTGCTTGGTTGTTAAAGGGAGGCTCTTAAATTAAAGCAAATTTCTCTGTTAGTCTTATTGAGCAGCTGATGGTATTATAAAGGCACAGATACATCTTAAATTACATGAAATGTAATATTTCATCAATCACTTAAAACCTCTTAAACTCTAATATACCCACCTATGATGTACCCTCCAGAGAATCCACCATTAAAACGTCAAAGACCCTGATTAAAACCCCACTAAATGTTTAATATTTAGATTGGTGATCATCATGAAGTTGAAGGTTTGATGAATATGAAGGTTTAGTAGTACTAAGGGCAGATAGGTTGTAAACAGCAGGACTAAAGGCAGAGATGTTTAGTTGCAGGAGACAGGCTGTATAAAATATTAATAAAAGTAGACAGATTGCATACAACAGCAGTACTGGCAGCACACTGGTTCAGTTGACAGCAGTCAGGCTTTGCAATGAAACAAGGATTCCATCTAGTGGCCAAGTGATGACATACATTTTCAGAAATGTTTTTAAGAACATTCTCTCTGACGCTCCCACCTATGAGAAACTGCCAAAAGGGCCATCTTAACCTTAATCATCATTAGGGAAGATAAATAGTAGTTACCTGGTGTAACTCCAGTTCTATGAGTACATGCAAGGCCCTCTAACGGGCTTCACTGTTGGTTTATCCCCCTCGAGGCTCCGCCTCAGCACCTGAGAAAAAAGTCCATGCACTCACCACCCAATCGGGGGTAGCACCCTCCCCTATAAAACCCCAGTACGCACATTGCTCGTTTCCCTTGAAACTCAGCAACCGCAACCAGGGCCAGCTGGGCTAGTGGTTAAAGGGCCTCACACATACTCATAGAACTGGAGTTACACCAGGTAACTACTATTTCAACGTCATACGTGCTCCGCCTCCTAACTGGGTTCGCTATTGGTTAAAACCTAGGCGAAGGCCGTAGGGATGTGATGTACTCCCAGCTGTGGAAGACCAGGAGGCGGCCAGACAGATGTCCTCCACCTAGACACTCCTGAAAAGCGCCATAGAGGCTATGATGCCCCTTGTGGAATGTGCCCTCAGGCCCACTGGAGGAGTGCGACTCATCGCCTCATAACCCCTGCGGATTGCCTCACAGATCCAGGGAGCGAGCCGCTGCGTAGACAACGGGGCCCCCACTACACGACCACTGTGTCAGCTGGTCGGACCTCCTGAAAGCCACCGTGTGCTCTGCATAGATGCAGAGAGTGCGCACGGGGCACAACATGTGAAGGCACTCCTCCTCCCTGACTGCTGGAGGAGGGGGGAAGAAAGCCCTCAGGCAAATGACCTGACGGAGGAGGTGGTGACCTTAGGCCAAAAGGATGGATTTGGACACAGTTCCAGCGCCTCCCTGTCGCCACTGACAGACATACAGGAAGAGTGCACAGACAGGGTGCACAGGTCCTCCGCCCTCTTGGCTGATGCCAGGGCTAAGAGGAGCGCCGTCTTCAAGGACAACGTCACCAACCAACCAAAGGGGGCACTGGGTGTTCTCCCTGCTCCCAAACAGGTTGGCCACCACCAATGACCAGCGCTGTATGGGCTTCCATCACCTGTTTGGATGTAGCGAGAATCAATCAGTCATCCAAGTAGGTCAGGATTCTCACACCCCTCTCCCTGAGCGATGCTAGCGCCGTCTCCACACACTTGGAGATTGTGCGTGGGGACAGGGAGTATCCGAACAGGAAGCAACAGAATTGATAACACTGGCCACCCATCACGAAGCGCAGGTACTTCCTGTGACGCTGCAGGATGGGGATGTGGAGGTAGGCATTGGTCAGATCTATGGATGTCATCCAGTTGCCTGGCTGGATGTATTCCAGAAGCTGTCTGATCGTCAACGTGCGAAAAGGCCTGCGCGCAATGAAGGCACCCGAATAGGCCTCAGGCCCCCCAATTTCTTGGGCACCAGGAAATACGTGGAGAAAAACCCTGCCCGCGCCTCCGAGTGGGGAACTGGGGACACCGCTCCCTTCTGGAGGAACGCGGCTACAGCCCCCTCCAAGATTGCCCTCTCTTCGGGATTGGCAAGCGAGGTTTGAACATTGCCACAGAACGGAGGGGGCCTGCAGCAGAATTGCAGCACAATGCCTCTCCGTAGCGTCCCGTCCAACCAGGCAGAGAGAGGGCCACAGCGGTCGGGCAATGGGATTGGCGTGGAGAGCTACACCGGGCTCAGCCGCGCCACGCAATGACCAAAAGTGCACGCTCTCGTGCACTGGGCAGGGCACATTTGACTGCATTCTGGCCACGCCACTGGGTTCACAAAAATAGAACCCTTGGTGTCTGTCACCTTTATGTTTTTTTCCCCCTTGTCAAGCAGTTTTCACTGAGTCAGCAGCAGATGAGCGTGTTACAGATTTAAATATCCTCCATCATATCATATCAATATGATATCAGATCATATTGTTTATACTGCTGTAATATTATTTCCACGCAAGTTTCAGATTCAACTATAGGGAATGGGAATGTGACATCATTAACAGCAAGTTGGCCATTTTTGGAGGATACCAACTGTCTGTACACCGTCACCACCCATCTAGCTGGGTGGTCTCTACACGTTCAAGTTGTTTAAACTTCAAACTTCAATTTCAACATGGTCAGCAAACACTGTTGTATAGCGAGCTGTAGCAGCAAATCGCATGGTATTAGTACTTTTACATCTGAATACTACCTCCATCACTGGTTATGTGTTACACTGTGAGAGGCTACAAGGGTAAGAGTGCTATGCACTGACTGTTTACTGTAAGTGTCAAAAAGAACCGCTGAACTAACACAAAACACTACACAGTGAATAAGATTCAAAAAACGAAATGTTGCAGTATACAGTCAGACACAAAGGTAGGCTAACGTTATGTTGTGAAGAGCACCCCTTATACAGTCTGGATTAGAATATTCTACACGTTATGTGTTTCCAACTTTTTGTTAGCATTCAGTTAGCATAACATCAGTGACAGTAATGAGCGGCAAGCTGTCATGGTCCTTTGACCATTTTATGTCTCCTAATTTGTAAGGATCGATACCATTAACTACCTTTAATTTTGTAATATATTGCTCCTTTGCCTCTCTCTCACGTACTTTATACATCTCTGATGATGAACGATCGGTGAACACCTGACAGATGACAAATGACCAGTGACAGTGACAGATAATGACAGCTAATTACCTAAGCAATGTACGCTATCCTCCAAAAATGGCGGCACCGCCCCAGGATGCTATAAACATCAATACACGTATGCATGTAAGCTGTCACGTGCATGCATGTTTTCAGGGCAGTCCCCCACATATATGTTCCCGTGTGCATGTCTCAAAGACATTACTGCAAGGTCAGGTAATAAAGCAGGACCCACCTTAAGGCCCCTATCATGTCAGTTGATATTGTGTATTAGTAGTGCATTAGTAGTGCATAATGTAAGACCTGGAGCACTCGGGGTCCCCAGAGTTCTTGAGCCACCGAGGCAGTAGCCCACTTTGCCCTGTTAATAATTCCAGTCTTGCATGGTGGCAGAAACCTAAGAGATATCTCAAAAGCTCAGCTCATCAAAGCAAAACCATCTGCATGTTTAGTTACCACAAGGGACAGGTGGACAAATGAACTCTAATTTTAATATGTCATCATATTCAACACATGATATGCATGTGTAACTGTTCAAACTTGATTTCTATGATGTCATTAAGTTTGTCTCTGTAGCATAAATGTTGATATTATGCTTTGCTGTAATTCAAAGTCCTCTCTTCTTGCTCTGTGTACTTATTGTGTCGTTTTTCTGCATATTTCTACATATTGATTCATTTTTTCTGTCTTTCTTAGGTTATAGATATATAGATATCCAATTTATTTGGATGTAAGTCCGGGAAAACAAAACATGCCAGTTCTTTGTTTGCATGGAACTCCACGTGAGGAGTCTTACGTAAAACCATTTTCGACCAATCCGCTCCCGTTCTCTGGAACCGGAAGTTGTAAGCCACCACAGCGACTTATTTGTCCAGCTTTTCGTACAACCTACAAAACAGAGCAAACATTGCGCATTTTCAATCAAAGTGTACTTGTTGTATTTGCGAGATGAAACACAACTCGAACGTCCCGGCTTTCCTCACCAAGCTGTGGACGCTGGTCGAGGATGCAGACACCAATGAATTTATTTGCTGGAGTCAGGTAACGCTAAAACTGCATACCGTTAGCTTGCCAGTTGTAAAAGCTAGCGCAAAACATACAACTAGCTAGCTAGTGAGATTAGCCTCAAGTTAACGTAGCATCTCGCCACACCACGCGAATAACGTAACGGTTCAAAGACCGTGCATTTCACGCTCTTTCAGCTTAGAGAGCGATCGGCAAGCATGAGCTGAAGTTAAACATCAACTGTTAGCTAGCCAGTAATGTTTCTTCATTGTGTGCCTACTGGTTAGCTAAGACAGATCCGATCTCTGCGTCATGCCAGCATCAGTTCATCTTTAAATTTTGATGAGTCACTGGAAAGCTGTGTGTGTGCACAGCTTCGGGACATGGATTTAGATCACACACTCAAATAGATCAGTAGTCTTCTGTGGAGCTGTTCTGACTGCCATGGTGGTGTTGTTTGTTTCCAGGAGGGCAACAGCTTCCTAGTGTTGGACGAGCAGCGCTTTGCCAAGGAGATCCTCCCCAAGTTCTTCAAGCACAACAACATGGCCAGTTTCATCAGGCAGCTCAATATGTGTAAGACTGCATTCATCACCTCAACTTAGTTTGAGATCAGAGCTCAGTAGCCAGTTCTTTGCAGTGGTGTTCAGTGTTAGAGTGACTCAGAGGGTCTACTGTCTGCAGCTGGATGGAGCTGGGTTAGCCTGCAGCCACACTGTTAACCCACATGGCTGGTGGGTAGCAACACATAACCCAGTAAACCTATACTGTCAGAATTAGTTTCAATGCAAGGATGACAAGCAGGTAACTAGCCCAGCAGGTGATTGTCCTGCTACTCACCCACCTCTCCATCTAGCCTGAAATCAGGACAGAACCAGGTAGGGCTGCAACTGATGATTATGTTCACTATCAATTAAGCAGATCATACTTTCTTGATTAACCATTTATTTGATTTGTCTATAAAATGTCCAAAGTGATGTGGTCAGATGTTTTATTCTGCCAACAGTCCAAAACTAAAAGATATCCAATTTACTAACACATAAGACAAAGAAGAGCATCATATCCTGACATTTTAGAAGCCATTTTTACTTGACAAGGACTACACCAATTAAGTGATTATCAAAATGGTTGCCCCTCTAGATCCAGGGTTTATTCAGTGAAAAACAGAGCTGTATAGATGCAGGGGCAAATGCTATGGTAACCATTGGTAACCACAAGGCACAGTGTAAATATTTCATCAGCTGTTGGCCAGAGTTACTTTGTACTGAGCAGCAGGACACACACTCAGCTGAGTGCTGAATCTCTGGTTTGGTGGTAGATATGGGATTCATTCTTAAAAGGAGGACTCACTGATTTAATTTGTTTATTTATTCATTTTGTTAGTAAAGTGTGACTGAATATGCATCAACATTGATATATATCACAATATGGCAAAATATGCAAAATACATTATATATAATTAAACCAATGCTCAAATCGGTTAACTGTGTTCCACTGTTTATGCATTACATGAGCTGAAACTCACGTGGGATCCTACTAAGGAGTGGGCAATATGGATAAAATCACAGTATATGTGGTTTTATATTACAATATTTATATATATCATAATATAGCAACGTTTCTGTTAATGGATAAGAACCAGACTGGAGTGTCTGATTTTGGATAACCCAGTGAATTAAATACCTGACAAATAAAAGCTCTAAATCGCACTAAAGCAAAAATCATATAAAAATCCAATTTTGACATAAATCAGTCCTGTTTAGTGATTTGCATCATTGGCCAAAATAGCCTTAATACAATCCTAAAGTGATAGCTACCATGGCGTAAACAATATGTCAAAGTATATCGTTTCATGGTATATATCATCATATTGCCCAACTCGAATTCCACTGAAAGTCGATCAACGGCTATATCCAATTATTGCCCAGTCCACTCCTAACTAGTGGTATCTACACCAATCATGCAGGAATACTTGAGCAAAAATGACATTATATACTGTACCATGCAATTCAATCCAATACAAAAGACCTGCAGGTATTGTTGACACTGTGTCAGAGAGTTTTTGTGGTGTTATGTTGCACACTGAAAATAGTTTATTTTATTTTTTGACATTAACCTGGGAGACCACGTAAAAGACCATGAAAGAATATCGGTGTATATCGTACATCATCACCATCTCAGGTCCTTCCCACTATAAGCCGTGTGCAGACACAATCGTTACCACTACAGCAATATAAAGATAGCATTACATGACTACATTATGATGCCTGACAAGTGACTACCCAGGTACTGGGTACCTTTTAAAGGAACCAGCATATTTCTGTGTGTGTGTGTTTGCATTTGCATTTACACTTGCATACATATATTTAGGAGGGAGTGTTTGTTGCTGTTTTTTAATGTGTTTACCTGTGTGTGTGTGTGTGTGTGTGTGTGTGTGTGTGTGTGTGTGTTTCAGATGGATTCCGTAAAGTGATGCACATTGACACAGGCATTGTGAAACAGGAGAGGGACGATCCAGTGGAGTTTCAGCACCCCTACTTCAAACATGGACAGGACGACCTGCTGGAGAACATCAAGAGGAAGGTGGAGTCATCTCTCTGTTCAACAGAATTAATATTTTAAAAATGTAGCCAAAGACCCCGTGACTCCAAGAGATCCCAGCAGTGCTTGACAAGCATAGGTAGCTGCCATTACCACAAAATACCAAACCTTGGCTTTTTTGAGACTGGATGACTCAAAAAAAAACATTCAAAACTCCACCATATATACAGTATGCATATGTGCATGCTCATTTTCACAGAGATCAAACATTGCTGAACGCAGAGTGAAGTGACATCCGCTTGCCAAAAGCATCATCCTAACAAACTGGAAACACTGACATTTTGGGGAAAACACTAGTTTTGACACTGAACTCAGAGTCAGTCAAGGGAATCCATGTTCGTTTCATCTCTTTACATCCAGGACAGAGCTAGGTACAGACTTGTTAAGCCTTGTTTAGCACAAAGACTGTGGTCTGGTGCTACACATTATTTATGAATCACTTGTAGGGTGTTTGGACATGATTGTGATGAAATAAATCAGTATTGAGACATACTAAGTCAATGTGGAGGAAGTGCTTGTCAAGTCAAATTAAAGGTTGTTCCTAAATCTCTCTGCATCAATACATTTGATCCCTCTATCTGGTTCCTCTTCTTATTTGCTAAATGTCATGTCTTGTGCAAAACTCAGGAAGATTCCTTAGATCACAGTTTTGCTGTGAACACAAGATTTGATTGTAATTTCTGTCTTTCAGGTTTCTAATGCTCGGCCAGAGGACAATAAGATTCGACAGGAAGACCTGACCAAGATCTTGGCGAGTGTCCAGAGTGTTCACAGCAAACAGGAGAACATCGATGCCAGGCTAGCCACACTCAAGAGGTGAGTCTAAAGCTCTGTACAGGTCACTCCAGGTTATATATGGAAAACTATGACCAAAACATGGCCAACCACCCTGGAAAAGTTACATGTAGAGAATTCCATCAGTAACGAACAAACATACAGCACAGGTCTGAAAAAATATACACCGTATTGTGGTTTGTCTGCTCAGCTGTTTAACTGTAGTACAGCTAGTTCTACAGTCTTTATGCACATAAATGGGTGTCCCATTTGACTTATAATCGGACCTTGGTTAAGCCAAGTTTTTGCTTATTGTGCCGTGGAGTTACCACACCCCTATAAACTAACTGAATAATGCCTGCTCCACTAACCAATTGCCCAAATTGCATCAGCCTTACACATAAAATTGCTGAACTGGAGGGAAGAATTACAGTTCTCAGCCAAATCAATGAAGATGAGAGACTTCTTGACTCTCCTGACGCTGCAATTTCGGCCGTCCAACCAGCAAAAGATCAGTGCCCTGGCATGGAGGCAACAATCCCGTGGTTTGGATCCAGAAGATGATAAGATGATAATCCATCCTCTGACGACTCTCCAGTTTTCGAAAATGGTGGTGATTTTGATCCCGGGCTGCAGTTGGGTGCCAAGCCACTGCTCCGTCTAGGCCCTGGCGCCTCATAGCAGGAGGAAAGCGGGAACGCTCCAGAGGGAATCGCTTTGCAACCACACACATAAGAAACAGATTCCAGGTGTTGTAAAGTGGGTCTGGATTTCTCCGTGGGCGAAATTCACCTATTCTCCCTGGCCAGAATCACGTTGTGGCAACTACTCTGGAAATCCCGCCACCCTCTTCACCATGGCCAGCAGGCGGAGCGTCATCACCCCATGCTGGCCCAGCTACCCGGATATGCCAATCACTTGCTTTTTCCTTTTACCGCAGTAAGTCCTCAGTTCTCATTGTGGGCACTTCCATTTTCATTCATTTCAATGGTGCACGACCACTGGACATAAATTCGTGTCTCCCAGCGCTTTTCCTTCGTCACAGCTCTGCCGCTACCATTGGGTCAAATGATGTTGCTGCTCACACATGAAAAATTGAAAGAGGACTTCATGACATTGACACTGCCCTGGACTCTGGTAGGCTCTGCATCATTTCTGGTCCAGGCAATATGAAAATTCAGTCAGATCAGACAACTGCATACTTACCTGAAAGGATACTGCTGCTCCCGGCCTGCCCTTTGTTAGATAACTCTGCTGCATTTCTGGGACGTCTGGATCTGTTTAGCAGGGATGAACTCCACCTCAGCAGGTTAGAATCCCACCTGTTATCTCTGATATATTGATAATATGCAGCTAGTTGCATTCCCGCAATGCTGTATGTCCCCCTCTCCTTTTTTTTTTTTTAAAAGGCAATGTAGACAGGCTGAACACGGAGTGGAAAAATACCGGGCTTCAGGTTCACAATACCAATATGAAGGAGTTGACGATGTTCCTAAATCTAAAGATTAGAGAGGCATGAAAAGCCTACTTTAATGACATCATCACTGCCAATAAAAATAACCCAAGGTTTCCTTTTAAAACTATTGATCACCCTTTAAACAATTAACCTCCCAATATTTCTACACCCTCTGTAGATGACTGTCAAAAAGTTCTATCCTTCTTTGTTGATAAAATTAGCACAGTCAGAGCTTCTATTACGCCATGTGGTTGTCTGATTTCCGTAGGAGGCACAGCACATAGACTTTTTGCTGTCGGATTATGGTGAAGTCTTTTGGATTTAAGTGCTGCTTTTGATACTACAAATCATAATATTTTATTAGATTGTCTGAGAAAGTGGGTTGGGATGTCTGGTATTCTTGAACGGTTTTCCTTCTACTTGTATTCGTATCCATTGCTGACAAAGTGTCCGATTGTGCTCCTCTGACCTGTGGAGTTCCTCAAGGGTCACTTCTGGGACCCATTTTATTCTCCCTTTACATACTCCCTTTAGGGCACCAGTTTCCACCAGTTTGGCTGTGTCTCTTACCATTGCTATGCTGATGACTTCCAGCTGTACGTATTTTTGAAACCAGGCAAACTTTCAAATCTGCCCATTTTACAGAATTCTCTTAAGGATGTCTCATAGTTTCCTGCAATTACAACAAAACTAAGTTCTGGTCTTTGCACCAAATCATTTTTGATTCTCAGTTGAGCTTTGAGAAACAGTTATTCAGTCCTGTGATCTTCTTTTAAGAAACATTGTCAGACTGTGTCTCCTTATCATTCCAACAAATTGAACAAATCATCCAATCCAATCACCAATCGTACAGCTTCAACATTAGGACTGACTGGAAAAACACCTTCTAATAACTCGACAGGAACTAATTCCCACATTAGCACTGAACATTTTCCTTGAACAAAAATCTGATTGAAACTAGAGGAACTCATAGGTGACAGGGTTGGTTCTTCAGTCCATTCTCTCAACTATAAATTTAACTTAACATGTTTTGTTAAGGGAGAACGAAGCTCTGTGGAGGGAGATCTCAGACCTGAGACAGAAACACGCCCACCAACAACAGCTCATCAAAAAGGTGAGCACTACTGGACACATCAGTTTACACTATCTGGAAGTGTATTCGCACACATGGCTCCTGTTAACGCCTCCATCAGAATAAGCTGCAATTCTGAATTTTTCTGAAAAACATTTGGTTGTAGTTCAGTTAAAACCTTTTGAAATAATTTGTTATCTAGATTACTTTTTAGAGTATTTATACTCTGCGCATGCTTGCTTGAGTCATTATGAGGTGAACTGTGCATATCAGGAATACAGAATTTAGTGCCTATGTAAACATTTTCGTGGCATCGGATCAATTACTTTTGGAAGGGAAGTGTCTAAAGCCCAGTTCAGACCAAAGATTCGCAACGAAATGAAACGGTTTTAGAACGTTGCAGGGAAAAGTTGCAGTGATGTGATCTGTCCCATCTCAGCTTGACTCAAGCCGGCTGATGGCGTCACCTGTGACTCAGCTTGTCAAATCGCTAGCGGCTGGTTTTAGAACATAAGGCACGTCACCTGTTTCAACAGCCAATCAGCTCATAGCAATGTCAGCTGGTCATCTTGACCCTCTTGTTTTAAGTTTTCGCCGTTTCATAAATACTAGAAATGCAACTGTAGCAAGTGACTCACTATCACTATCCTCATTCATATTTTAACATGCTACAAATTATATCCAGCTACAAAAAAGCCTGAAAAGCCGGCAGTTAAAACAGAAGTACAGAGAGTCGTTGCTATGGAAATGATACACCGTCTCCTCTAGTCACATTGGTGTAAACTGGCAGGTTTCAGAACGTTGCAGACCGGCGCATTGCAAGTAGTTGCAAGTTTCAACTCGCCTCGTCGCAAATCTTTGGTCTGAACTGGGCAGGTGTTATGTTCATCACTGGCATCTGAGCTGCAAATCCAGTCGCATTCTCAGTGGAATCTCACAGCCTGTTCTTTTTTCAGCTGATACATTTCATCGTCACATTGGTACAGAACAACCACATCCTGAATTTGAAACGCAAAAGGTGAGTTCAAACACATAGTCCCTGCACCTGTCAGAGAAGCATTGATTATTCTCAATAAGCCATCCCCAAATGAGTTGCCTCATGAAAAAGAGCTGTCAGATTTACAGTATGTCACTACAAAATGTATGCCACGTTGACAGTGTGTGTATCACTTCTGACATTGTGGTATGAGTTTTGTAGGCCATATGATGTTACTTTATTTGTTACTTTACATTGTTTGTGGAAATAATGAACCTGCAACTAATGGGTTTCTATCAACTAGCCAGTAATTGATGAGTGTAATATGTTTTGATATAATTGACTAATAAGATGAAGAAAAAAAAGAACATCTTCAGCTTTGTTAAAGCAGCAAACATTTGGAGTTTTTACTTGAATGACCAACATCATTAATCTGTCATATATTTGTCTTTCACAGCCACACAGTGAATCAACTGACTGTTTCAGCACGCTCATAATGTAAACTGTAATCTGTATGAACTTTAGATGTTGATATGTCACCGTCTTCTTTGCAGGCCAATTCTCATGAACAGCAATGGAAAGAAGCCCAAATGCATTCATCAGATCTATGATGAGAAGGTGTGTGTGGAAGAGGTCAGTGAACAGCACTAACATGAACATGAGTAGAGTATTACTTACAGTGAACCGTCAGTGTGTTCCTGATACGATCAGTTACTTCTCATGTTTTACTTTTTAAGCCGACATGGTTGATTTTAGTTTTTAAATAGTTAATCTTGAATGTGTGGTGTGTTATATGGGGACTTTTCTGAAGTCCAGATTCTGACTGGGTGTGTCCTGTTTAGCCGCCTGTCAACAGTCTGAACAGCGTGAAGGGCTCGGAGATGTCAGACGACGTTATCATCTGTGACTTGACTGAGAATGATGTGGAGCTGACGGCTGAGATCACAGAGGACTCATCTAGAGCCCACGAGCAAGGGTACGACTATTTACCTTTCTGCTTAAAGGGAATCTCCGGTATTTTTAAACCTGGACCCTATTTTTACAAATTTGGGGGTTGAAATGACTCTTTAACAGGCCGAAATCCATGGTGTTCATTTCAGTGGTTGCTCATCGAAATGTTGAGGTCATTGGTTAAAAGAGAATCAGTTAATCTTCTAATAGTTTGAAACACCTCTCACTCTGCTGCACATAGATTTATTTTAAATAGCTTTTTTAAAAACGGTTGTGTAGGCCAACCTAATGTAACCAACACGTGGTTCAAGACAGTTAATTCATGTAGGAGGACGCTTGATTTTATTTTCAAAAGTTAATATGCAGTGGGGAAACACAAAGCCATGTTTCCATCCAAGCATTTGTATCCAAATGATCTCATTAGAGAAGCTGGATGGAAGAGACAAAAGTCATCAAAACTTCCACAAAATCACTAAAAAGGTTTTTACACTCGCTTGAGGTGTTTTTTCCCTTTTGTCCATAAAGACTTTATGAGACAATTAGGTGAATACATAATGATGTAGCGAATGTTACATAACAGATCAGCTGTTTGGTTTGATTGAACTGGGTTTAAACAGACTGACATGAAGCAGCAAAGGACTGTGTGTAAATGATCTCCAGCAGATCTTTCCCCAGAGCTGTCGAACACACTGCTGCAGCCGTAGGGGAGACTCTCCGCTATACATCAAGAGACCCGTTATTGGCACCTCTCTGTCATCAGCTTTGCTTCAGAAAGGTGCAATAAACATGTTCTCATATGAGCTGAGACTAAAGAACCTGCCCAGCAGCAGTAAGGAACCTCATGCTCAGGTAGAACTCGACCCAGCTGATGGAAACACACCTGTAGGATCCAGAACTTAGTACGAGTGTAAACCTTACGTCGACACGTGTTTCTGATGCTGTATCCACACAGCTCACACCGACTCCTCTTGTAGATTAAAGCAAAAGGGTTTATTAATCCACTTTCCCTCATGCAAAAATAAACTTGAACAAGAAGAAAAGCCGTTTATCTCCATATATTTCAAAAGCTCCACTCTGCACCTGCAGCTACTCACTGCCCTGACGTGTGTTTAAGTGTCGGCAGTCGGTCCTGAAGGGTCATGCTTGTCTGCTTTCTTTATTTTGCATTACAGATAAAAAACAAATATGTATATATGTATATATATATATATAATATCAACATGTCAATAATAATAAATAATATTCAACTGCAAAACTTCCCCTGATTGTGGAATCTAACAATTGTGCAAAATGATCGCTGTCAGCTTGAATACCAGCGATCATGTAATTGTGACAGGACTAAATAATGTATGTGGTTCTTCAGCAAAGTACAGTCTGTGTTTATGTCAGTTTTGTCATTTCAGTTAGTTAGTCCTCTTTTAGAAAGGCTTTCTAAATGTGCATTCATGTTAGAATAAAGTGGACATATTGCACATCCAATATTTCTGATGCAGCTGCATGGGAGAGGAGCTCAATACATTCCCTCTTTCTGCACATTCAAGACTTTTATTGAATCAGTACATCAAAGTAACATTTTGGCCTCCGCAAAGCATCGTCAGTGCGTGAAGAGGTTTGTTTGATAAAGTGATTCCAGAGCAGCATGAGGGAATCTCCTTTACCCCAAATCTTTGAACACGCTGACATTAAAGGAAGTGCCAGTATATTCAGTTTGTTGCAGTATGTTTCTTAATGTCATGCTGTTTGGAAATGTCCTCCCTCAGTGATGTAGAAATCGTGGAAGTAGAGCTGGACAGCTGTGTGGTGCTGCCAGCAGAGACGGAGGTGAGCACCACCTGCACAGATGACCCCAAACAGACGGAGGCTGGTGTGTCAGCGGCGAGCGACAGCCACAGGAGCAGCACTTCAGACAGCAGTGGACCAACCAGCAGCGTCCTGCAGCTCAATAAACCCTCAGGCCTGAGTCTGGAGGACCCCGTTAAGATGATGGACTCCATCCTGAACGAGAACGGAGCAATATCACAGAACATCAACCTGCTGGGCAAGTACGTGCCACCCTTCATTCTAGTTCTGTAAAGGACTTAATGATGTTTAACAGCAGCAAGGGCTGTGCCAATCTAACAATATGTTTCACAGGCTGGCTAGTCAACACCACTGTTGAAGATGAACATGGACTATGGTCTTAATAAACACACATGCAATGGGGGTCTGAACGGGTTTCAGGTTTCTCTCCATTTCCTCTGAAGCTGCTGAACAGTCACTTACACTAGTCAGCATACTGTACTGCTCTTGGCCTGAAGACATTAAAATCCCTCATATTCTTTCAGAAGAGTAACATCTCCTCTCCTCCATGTTTGTAATCTCTAAATAAGGTTCCTTTTTCAGGGTTCTTACATTCAGGATATAAACAATAGAAGTTAGTGAGAAAGCAAAACCTTAATTCAGGCTGATACTGTCTAAAACCAGCATGGATACAAAACCAGCATGGATGATATACAGGGTTCGTTCAAAGAATATGCTTGAATTCGAATATACTCCTTGAATTTTTTTTTTTAACATAATCTGGTGTTTCATCATCTACACAGTCACTCATGTAAACCAACAATCTTTTAATATTTAAAATGAAACAATCCCGTTGTCATATTTGTTTGTTGTCTCCCGGCGTTTATAGTAACAGTTAAAGGCTTCGAGAGTCTGGAAATCTTTGGTTTAGGTACCTTGAAAGTGCTTGAACTTTACTCTTAAAAAGCTGTACGAACCCTGGATATAAAACCAGCATGGATATAATTGCTGCTCATGGTGACATTGGAGGGATATTCCAAAAATCTGCCCACAGTATTTGGTTTTGCTTAACTCATGTCTTACAGTTGTTCATACTGTGGCTGTGACATTTGATCTGACAACCATAGTAGCAGTACTGCACCACGAGTTATTCTGGAGCAACGGACACTAGCAACCAGTGTGTGTCAGGCCTGCCATGTGGTGCTACTTTTTTGATGCTAAAACACTCTTAAGTGCTATTAATAACAAGAAGAAGAGTTGTTGGTTACTGATGGAGTGTGTGTATGTGTGTGTCAGGATGGAGCTGATGGACTACCTGGACAGTATTGACTGCAGTCTGGAGGACTTTCAGGCCATGCTTTATGGAAAACAGTTTGGCATTGATTTTGATGCCCTAGAGGTAAAATGATAGCACTTACACACTTACCCATAAAAGCATTCACCTGATCAATACCTCCTCGTGGCTCACACAGGTACACACAGAATAAAAACCTACATGTAGCAAAACCACGCACAGAGTTAAGAACAGTTTGTTGTAAAGTGCAAGTATGTGCATGTGTTAGAGCACTAATTCCAAAACCAGTTTTCACATATTTCCACTACGTTAATGGCAGCTTGGTAGCAGAAGGCGTTTTAGTAATGTGAAACATGAAGGGTTAATATCAATATGTGTCAGTTCCTCAGAATCGCAGACACTTTAGAAGCATGGTTTAGAGCACTTTGTACGCTACAGTAGAGTCACCAGAGCACACAGCGTGTCTGCTCCACTTACACATATAATAACTTTATTCATCATAAGGGCAAGTTACAGCTTTAGGACAGGACAGTACTGATCAACATGATGAAGCACACAGGGTGAAAGGTGCAGAGCCGAGAAGAGAGAAGAGTATGTTTGGGTACAGTGTAGGAAATTAAAAAAAGAATTGGGGGGGCAACTTTTGCCCCCATTGTCTAAAACATTGGGGCATTTCCAAAATTTTGGGGGCAAAAATAGTAATTAGTGCATAAATTTGCTGTTTTTAATGAAATTAGCCCAAATTAAAATGCATGACGTTACAGTAATCACCAGTTTGTGCATGGGTAAATAAAAAGCATACTATTGCTGTTCCAAAGAGAAGTGTTCAATCATCTGGAATAAGTATGTAATTAAAAAAACACAATCACAAACAGCACTGATACCATTTCTAATAAATATAGTGGATAGAGAGATTTTGAAATTTCATTCATTAATATTGTTTATAATAGATTATCAGTGTGTTTTTGCGGAGAAAATAGAACATACTCCGAAACTCGGCAGAGCGCAAGCCGGCCCCAGAGCTCCGCAGCGCTGCACCTCCTGCCTGAACAGCCCGATTGGTTAACATGGGCACCGAAAGGAAGCAGTGTCTTGTCTGAACCCGGTGTTATTTGCTGGGGGTGGCGTTGGTGACGACCTAGGATTGCTTTCTTTGTTAACAGTTGGAGCTTTTTTAATGAGGTACCGGTCCGTCGCAGCAGCTACTTCACTGCAGGTGCAGGGTCACCTGGCCTCTGCCAGTCAGGTATCGTAACAGTAGTGTGAACAACAGTGCTGTTTGTGAGAGTGTGTGTCAGAGACGGAAATGGAAATTAAATGAATTGAATGAAAATAAAATGATGGTTAAATGTAGGGTTAGGATATTGGCCTAAACTGGTAAATATCTTCTTTTTTTCTCGAAATCTTGGAGGCAATTTTTGCCCCTTGAACACGGTTTTTAGGGGTTTACTGTAGGTCATACAAGTCAAAAGGTGATTTTGTAGAAAAAAAGTTAGTCTCTGCTGAACTTAAGGATTCATTTTTACACATAACCAAGACTGTGAACTCACGTTAGTAAGGAATCTCTTTACAGCCAATAAGGACAGAAACACCAATCCTTTAATCCACAGCTATATTTTTAAAATCTAGGCTGTTATTTTTTGTATATTATATAGTTTTGTCTTTTCAGGAGAACGTGTGCTCCAAAGAGAACCTCACACAGCTAAACAGAGGCAGGACGGAGGAAGACAACACAGGTGAGTTGAGGACACACACACACTCACACTCCTGCCTCAACTTACCTGATACAAAACAATTAGCTGATTAAGCTATTAGCATTTAAGCATTTCGACAAGTTGAAGTCATTCCAACCATCCTCCTGATGCTGCTCGTCTCTGGTTGATACCTGAAACTGGAGTTTAAAAAGAGTGACAGTGAGGTTTCCCAGTCAGCACAGTACAATGTGACTAAACTGCCACCATTCAACACAATTGCAAGCTTATGCAAAACCTGTAGGTATTAGTTCAAGGTGCACTCACAAGTTGCTAGTTCTTTCACTGACTGTTCAGAGAGTGAGTACACCCAGGCTGGAGATCCTGCATGCAGCAGTTACTGCATGCTGTCCACTCACTTGAACAGCCCAACATGCAGTGTGTTCAGTGTCGTTCCACATCAACCTTCCAGAACAGCTTCAGTGCTCTGCGCTGGACGATGAACAGCATGGTTCCAAAACATGTTCCACATGGGGTTTTTTGATGATGAATCTGATGATGGTGTTCACAGTCAGAGTGATACTGAGGGGCTTCTTCTCTGTGCTGGATGGACAGTCCAGGCTGACTCCTCCTATGTCTTGTGTTCAGATAAGCAGTTGATCCAGTACACCTCCTGCCCCCTGCTGGCCTTCCTCGATGGCTGCACTCCTCCTTCAGAGCTGGATCTGGGCACCGGCAGCAGCAGCAGCAGCAGCACCACCGGCTCCTCCATCACCCACCTCCAGCCCTCTTCCAGCCCCAGTGCCTCTGTGGAGGCTGAGCCACCCTCAGAGCTGCTGGACACAAGCCTGGAGTCGATGCCGCCAGCCCGCAGCTCCCTGATCCGCCTGGAGCCTCTGACCGAGGCGGAGGCCAGCGAGGAGACGCTCTTCTACCTGTGTGAACTGAGTCCTGCTGGACCGGAGGCCGACTCCACCCAGCTGGATCGAGCATGAGCGGGAATGGGACTGGTGCAACGGTGCCGGTGGTTCACCACAGACTACGTCCCTCCATCCTCCAGATAGTACTGACTGTGTGTGTGTGTGTGTGTTTGTTGAGAAGCAGTAACAGAACTGAAGAAAGCCCCAGGCTGCTGCACGTCGTACCACAAACACATTTTTACTTTCAAGACCTTTGCATTGAAGATGCACTTGAGTTACAGAAATCAGCCACATTTTCATCCCATATAAGAATAAAAGCCTCTGGCAGGTTATTCCCCCTTTGGAGAGAGATGCAATTAGTGTGACAAGTGGCACCACGTCTTCTCACAGTCTAAACTCAGTAAAACCAGAACACACACATCACACACATACTACATAAACAGTATCTCTGTCCGTAAAGGATAAACGTTCAAAAACCTCAGAAATCGTCTAAAGAGGCTCCTCAGACTGAACTTTTCTTTTGTATCAACAGTAATCCACCTGTTGTCTGTACATCTGGTTACTTCTTGGCAACATTATAGTTCCTGTTTACCCAAAGCATGATGGGAACTGTAGTACCAAAACACAAACGTTCTCATCCCAAATGGAAATAAAAAGAAAAACAATAAAGTGACAAAACCCAATGAAGATAGCTGCGTGTTTGTTCTAAGTACATGTTGTGGCATCCCTAAGGCTCCAGCTGTCCCGTCAATATCTCTGGAACACTGACACTCAGGTTTACTGTGCAAGCGGGTTGAAGGTTTCATGAAAACGGTCTACATCATGTTCAGTACCACTGACATGCATTAATGACATTTGGGAGAAGCCCGGCTTCTTCTGAGAATAAATATTGACCAGTCCAGCTCAGACAGTGTCTCTGCCGTGAGCCTGTAAATAGTGAAAGCTGTGGAGAAATCGGGGAGGGTTTTACTTTACTAACTTTTTCTTTCTGATGATGAGAGTACTTTATTTTCATGACTTGAATGTTTTCTTCAACAAAATGGTCTCAAATGTAAAAAAAAAACAAAAGAAAAACGAGAGGCACTAACTGTGCCTAATGTCAGCACACCAGGACCTGGACTTGCAGCACACGGCTTCAGCTCTGTGCTGTTGGGTCTGAAGACAGAAGCCTGTGGTCTCCTCTGTTCTTCAGTATCTGCATCATCAGTAAATCCCATCTGGTGTTACAGCATTAGTGACCTGTGTGACTGAACCTCTGTGTTGTACTCCTGGGAATCCATTTATTCTGGTTTGTGTTTGTCTTTTCTCCGTTTGTGTCCACAGAGCTGAGACTCCACAGAGCTGAGACTCCACAGAGACATTCCTTCCGATGGTGTGAACTCGGGAACGTGAATTGTGTTACATTGAACTGGGACAAAACGCGATCTTAACTAAAGACTGTACATTAAACAAGCATCAGTGGATGTCAATTGGATGTTGTGGTCAACTTTGGTTTTCTATGTGGCAACGTTCTCCTACATTCAGTTTGAATCACCATCAACATAGCTGAACAGTAACACCACCTGTGTTGTCCCACATGAAGAGAATAAAAAAGCAAACCAGCTAAAAACATCAATTCATCGAGGAACACTCCCTGATTTTGTTCCTTCCTGCAGATTTTTCATTAGAATTACTTTTTTGCTGAAGAAACCGTCCCCATTTTGTGTGGTTAAATAAGCCACTTAATGAAACAACATACTACAGGGTTCGTACAGCTTTTTAAAAGTACATTTTTCAAGCATTTTCAAGGTACCTACATGGAAACTTTCAAAGATTTTTGGTTTACATTAGTAGTTGTGTAGATGACACACCAGATTATGTTGAAAATCCTGCATTTATTTAGTGTATTCAAACGAACCCTGATACTAAGACTACCTAGCAGGCACATGTCATTATTCTGAGCTGATGGAGTGAGTGTTTCTGTCAGCAGCTGGAGGTAAACAGTGTCTCTGCAGGCTGATGGTTCTTAGTGGTGAACTTTAATTTGACAGCTAAACTTCTGTTATACTGTGATGAGGTTCATGATATCAGAATGTGGCTGGTAGAGAGACAACCCCACACAGCTCTGTCTTTTTAAACAGCTCCATCTTGTCAGTCTCGTCAGCACCGGGCTGGTCTCTCTGTCAGAGCGTGGCACCTCAGATCCAGTCCATGGTCCAGGCAGCGACACAGAGGGACGCAAGACACAGAACAGGCTTCTTTTTCCTCAGTTTTATTAAAGGAGTTACAACATACTTTACATGTCAAGAGTAAATCATTAGGATAAAAGCACAGGTGAGACAAGCAAACAAATGTATAGCCACAACATGTCTGCGAATTCTGTGAGAAACTACATGCTAATGCTAAACACTACCAAATAACTTCTCCAGGAGTTTTCAATCAATTCTACATTTAAAGTGTCAAAATTCAACGCAAATCGGACGCAACAAACACAGGAATGCTTTAGTTGTGTACGTGCCGAGGAGTGAGCAAGCTGCAGAACTACCACACCGCTGGCAGAGCTTTAACACATGATAGCGGATAACTAGACCACACACACACACACACACACACACACACACACACACACACACACACACAATGCTACACAGCACCGCTCCTGCCTGCTGATGGTACTAGTTAGTGAACTACAGTGAGTGGCTCTCCTGCTGGAGTCCTGCTCACACACCACTCACATCCATCCGACAACAGCACAAGCCAAGCAGTCCATCCCTCATCTTACATGTGTTAATACTACAGTCGGAGCTCAACTGTTGCTGCCCACAGGGGGCACACCACCGATCACACCATCATCATTATCATCCTCCTCCTCAGAGAAGCTCCAGATACAGCTACTGTTAATGTCACATCAAGTTTTAAAAAGGAAAGCATGCAGCTCTGTCTTTACAGAAAGAAAAGCACCCACCAGGACTACACAGGATATATTTACAATGGCAACAGCATGGGGAAGCACTACAACAGGCTGCTGAGGATTCACAATGACATTACCCCAGGACGGACTGGGCTGCAGTCAGAGCTGGACTGGACACACTCTTTATTCATTAGGCCTGCAGAGAGGAAGCCGCAACAGACAACGCAGACGAGCCACAGCCCCCAAACTCAACAGTCCTGAAGCGCTCCAGCCAGTCTGAGCGCAGCCCCGCCCCGCCCCCCCCCCCCCCAGAGGTAACTGATGCAGGGTTAGTGACCTACTGTTTTACTGAAACAAAACACAGGTGAGGCAGAGCATGAACGTGTACGAGCTGTGGGACAGTGCGTGCTTCAGTCAAAGTCTCTGTTGACCAGAACCAGCGGAGCCACCAGCGTCCACACATAGAGGGCGATGCAGATCCAGCTGGAGGAGATCTTCACCCACACAGACGGCCACTTGCTGGTCATGGCCTCGTAGTTGGAGTCGGGGCTGCAGAGAGAGCGATGGAGGAACACATCAGCTGACAGATCTATACTCTATATAATATCTATAATATATTATGCAATACTAATACTCGAGTGACAGCAGCTTCTATAAACAAAAAAACTATTAAAACACATCAGTGAGCCACACTGCTGTTCCTTCATCACCATGAACACACACACTAGTCTATTTATACACCGTACTACTGCCCCAAATACTCACTAGAGCACCAAATGTGGATTCATCTGCCGCTGAAAATAGTCCCCAACAAATGCACTATTTCCTCCTGTTTGAGTAACGTTTGCTACAAACTACTTTCATGGGATATGTCGACAATAAGAAAAATACAGATTAACAGCAGACGGTGAGGCAGTACTGTGATGAAGTGCAGCGTGAAGCCCACCTGTACCAGTTGGTGAGCGTCATCATGATGTAAAGTGATGCCAGGAACAGCATGAAGTGGAAAAAGGAGTAGGAGTAGGTGACACCGTCCTTCTCATTGTCCACGGCTCTGTTGAGGCCGTTGCCCTCCTCAAAGCCGTCATTCTGAGGCCCGTCCTCGATCAGAGCCGACTCGTCACTGGTCAGAGTCAGCTTGTTCACCTGGGCGTTGGACGAATTGCGAATACTGATGGACAAAGAGAGGAAAAGAGAGAGCATGGTGCTATCAACTGCCTTCTCAAACACCAACACAGAGACGACTATCAGCCTGCAGGTTGCTGATGAAACTGTTTACCAAAGGAATTCCTCACCTGGAGTACAGGACACACATGAGGAAAAGGATCAATCCCACAATCCCCTGGGCATCCCACCACTGAACCACGTGGTCCTGACCTGTAGGACTGGTGCTGTTCAGCCCGATAATACCCAGAAGGCTTGGGTTACATTTCCTGTCTGTGAAACACAGAAAAGAGTCAAACTTCCTGTTGGCTTCACTTCCTGATATGTCACCGTTGGGTTGTTGTGGGCCGAGCTGTAGCGGTTCCACTGGGCCAGGGGGGACCAGTAAGAGTTAAGCTCTGACAAAGACCATGTTTCTTTATGTTCCAGTCAAGACTACAAAGCAGTGTTCAATATAAACCCACAGTCCAACTCAAACTGAAGCTAATACAAAGTCTAAATAAGTCAATTTACATTTGACTATTATATACAGTATGAATGTTATCTTACCAGGCTCGTTGGTCATGGCAGACCAGGTCAGGTACATGGTGTACAGGGTAACCAGGGAGGACTGCAGGAGGCCAGACCTGGGCTGTGACTCCTTCACATAGAGAACAGCAGGTGTTAGTAGGAAAAGAAATCCAAAACCAACTGGACAAACATCTTGTTGGGCCATGAAAATACTAGCCTCACACTGCCAGTTTAATTTTTTGAGTTTGAACCACATATGTACAAAGGTAACATTCTACATTAAATCCATAAATATGTATAAAGGGAACGCACAGCTTATTTCCCTGTATCAACCCGAGTCACAGACATCCTGCTCAAACATGAAAGAAGAGGAGAACTGGTGTGAACCTGGATCTGAGGCAGGATGGACATGACGGAGGCAGCGACGCAGAGGAGCATGTTGATGCTGATGAAGACCTTGTTCTCGGTGCAACCATCAGAGTGGGTGTAGTAGACGTAGAACAGGACCAGAGACACCAGAGACAATAAGTAGTTCACTGTGGTGACGGACAGCAGAGCTGCGGACACACAACACAACCTCATTCCACATTCGCCTGGCAGAGTGACAGGACAGGCTCAGAGGCTCAATGCTCCGTCCTTAGTAAGACACTATTAGATGGGCTGTTTACCTGAAAGCAATGAGACCCTCTGATTGGATCTCTTAAATGTCTGCATGAATGAGTTAGCATTACTGTCTGTAATGTCATCATCATGGGTTTAGTGGTCTTTGAGGTGTTCTCCTCAAAAGAATGAAAACATGTCCTGGAGGAATACTGACTGACTGATTGTCTTGTGATGACTCATGTTTGCATGATGTCATACTTCATGGTAAAAATGGCTTTTAAGACGGCTCCGATTTTCCATTTTTCTACTTCCAACCCTTTGGTGTCTCCATGACAACGGTCACTGACACAGTCTAGGTGTTCATATCCATCACATTCACATAAAACAGCCTCACCACAGCTGACAGGCTGCAAATGACACAGAACTCTTTTAAGGTTGTAATTCACTGAGCTTCAGAATAACACTGTCACCATACCTGCATACCAACAGCGAGAGTTGCCCTCCTCCATCTTCTCCACCCAGGATTCATTCCAGGAATGGGCGAAGTCGATGAGTAAAACCAGCTGGATGAGGATGAAGCAGAAGGCTCCAGCCATGCCGACATAGAACCACACTGTGGAACACAGAGAGAGGGCACCTTACTACCTGTCACAGTATCTGCATACGGCCAGACCTTCTCACTGCCACCTTAAACTGGATTAAAAACCAGAATCAAGACTCAAATCTATGTAGACCTGTCCTGTGGAAACTCCCAAGCTTACACTTGGTCAGTACAAAGACATATCAACAATGTCCAGTAAAGACCATGTCTCTCCAAATTCGGTGATTTACGTATTCAGACGAACTTAAGGACTGAACGCTGAAGCTAATAAAACCCTTTAACAACCCATCAGACTTCAGGTATGATGTCATATGCAGGGTAATCCCTGTAAACATCCACAGCCGCGACCTACTGTCAGAGCCACAGACACCTGGCAGCAGCTCCGTTGCAGTTCATTTGGACGGACAAAGACGACGATGGACAGGAATAGTTACCGGTAGTGAAGGGACCTTCTGAGATGAAAAAGGATCCAACAGTGATGGCAGCAGCTGCAGCAAACTTAAAGAACCAAAACCTGAAAGACAAAAAACAGCAAAGTATTAGATGTTGTTGTTCCCTGACAACAGATCTTAGATCAGTCTCTGGCAAAGACGCAGGATTCAATTCTTCTCTGAAACGATTAATCATCAGAAAATGAATCAGTAATAACTGTGATGATAGATTCATAACTCAAGTCCTTTATCAAGCAAAAATGCCAATCATCTCCCCAGCCCAGCTTCTCCAATGTAAGGACTTGCTACATTCCTCTGGGTGGATGGATGGTTGAACGGGTGGATGGATGGGTGGACGGATGGATGGGTGTGTGTATGGATGGATGGATGCTGACTCACCCGTTGTGCAGCGTGGCTCGGGGGTCCTGGCTGCTCTTCACTTTGATCATGAGCAGAGAGAAGAGCAAGAAGAACATGGCCATGCCGAAGCAAATGCGGTACACAGCCATGTAGCCGACCAGCACGTCGCAGTTAACGTGACCCTCCACGCCAGGAATGGACGAACCCATCCCTCCTTCACAGAAACCTGGAATCTGCAGCAGCACACACAAAAGACACTCTGATGCTGCCGGGAAACGTTTTCTGCTAAATCACAGACTTTAAATCAGAAGGCTGGCAGGCAGCACAGAACAGAGTCACACAGCCACTAAGAGAGATGCTGTGCATGGATAAAGCTGCCCCCCAAGTTTAACTCTGATCACTTGTGGGAAGTCTTCTCAAGGCCTTTGAGATCAGACAGAAAAACCACCTGTTACCACTGACATAAACCATTTTAACTATTAATAACTAAGTGAAATCCTTCACTTCACTGAAACCCAAAGTGAGAGTCGGTGTCCTCAGTGAAACATTAGACTTCATTCTAATATAAAATGTAAAACATGTGTATGTGTGAAACAACGGCACCACCTCACACATCAGACATGTGAGAGATCAGACGCCACCATTACTGTCACATGACACTGAGGGCGGAGCAGCAGGCAGGGACAGATGTGTCCTGTATCAGGAACTATCAGCAGAGGGGATGTGGAGTCTGAATGTGCAATGCACTGTTAAGGAGTTGCCTTTATTATAGTGTCCCGTTAAGGTAGAAGTGAATCATTTATGTGTGTGGGACCAGTTTGCCACATTTCATACATACCCCCAAATGTTCCTATTTCTATATGCAAGGTTTTGGCTGTGGCAGACACAGCTCCATGACCACAGCAGGTTCATAAATAAACACATGTCCTTCATTTGCTGCAACGTCCTCACAATATGCTCCTTCACAATAAAAGTAATGACTAACTACCATATTTAGCAATGAAAAATCAAATAGGATAGGGTTCCAGGCAGAACTGCTGGTTCTTGAAGCTAATAGCAGTATCAATAATGTGAGACATCACAGCTGTACTGTAATAACTGACGCACTGTTTGGTAGATTGCATGCATTTTATGTGTGTACCTTCTTAAGCTGCCCCTCCATGCCGGGCATCAACATGATACACGCAATACCCACTCCCAGCAGCAGGAAGAAGGCGTAGATGAGGCGAGTCACTGTGGAGTTATTTCCACTGGGGCAGCATCGACACAGCAGACAGGGGGCGCTGCCGCACAGGCACGGGATCTGCAAACACACATCAGAAGAATTAGACGGGACATAAACAGACCGGCAGTCAGTCAGGGGGGGTATTTCTGGACCTGGTTGGGTAACACCGTCTCTCTGGGTGGATGTGTTGCTGACTGCAGTGGATATCTGACTCTGTTTACATGGCTGCAGTGACGCAACAGCTGACGTTGCCCGGGCTGCTTTGTTGACATCATCGACAGCTGCGTCGTGTTTACAACGTCCACGATCATAAACCACCACAGACACAAGAGGCTGCACCGTTAATGCAGATTAAAGGACAGATTAAAAAACAGGTTTAAAGGACAGCTCGACGCGTCTGTAGTTGTGTGGGTCCGCTGCTCTCAAACAAAGGCAGGTCATGATTCATGTCGCCGCTGTTTGCTTCCATAACTACACGAGCCAATGAGCTGTCCACATTATCAACAACAGTACAGCCTGTGTTTTAGGATTACAGCAGTGAATGCTTACTAGCTAACGTTATATTGTGTTTATTTATGTATGCCTGCGCCACAACACACCCCACCCCCACCCCCACCCTCCCGGCCTGCAGCCGCTTTGTGTTATTGCGCAGTCATGACCGCATTGTGAAGGCGCAGAGGATAGTAACACAATAACACATCCACTGCTTTCACTGTCCATATAACGGCGCGTGTTACTTACCCAGCTCGCCATGGAGCACAGTCCCAGAACGGCTCCCATGATGGCTGATGGTGTTCGGTCTGTTCTGGTTCGGCGTTCGATCTGATGGCTGATGCTTTCCCAGAAGATGGATGATGCACTTCTTCTTCTTCTAATACAAGGTCCGGCAGTTTACATGCAGATCCGCGTGTTGCTGCCCTCCACAGGACGACTGCAGCACTCTCCTCTCAGGCTTAACCCACACAGACACGTGTAATTCCCCTAGATTTGTGTGTTCAGTCTCTCCCTCTTTCTCAAAAGAAAATCAAACCTATATATCTGACGTAGTGACTGAAGACCCATGAAGGGTAAGAACAATCTATTATAGGTTTCATATGTCTTCTTCACACTAAACCCTAACCATCATCCATGTGTTATACATAAAAACAACCAATGTCTCCTAATGCAATTTACAGACATATTACAAGAATCCCAGGTGAAAATAAAACAAATATTTTATTGTATTATTTTTTATTTAATCTGTATTTAACCAGATGTGTCCCATTGACACATTTTTCAAGGGAGACCTGGCCAAGACAGTCAGCAGAATTAATAAAACACAAAAGGAGACAAAATACAATAAACAAGCATTTCAAAAGAGACTTTTCTAGGAGTCAGTTGAGTAGCCAGATCTATTAAAAACCTTGACATCCAAAGGAATCTGCCTCTAATTCTTTCATTTTGAACTTAAAAGCATGTATCGGGATTCATTCTTTGAGTTTCAATTCTTTAAAAGAAATACATTAATGGAGGATTTCAAATCAAGTAAATCACCAAATAAAATAGTGGAGTAAACAGCAGGGAAATGTCAAATGTCAAAATCATCTACGTTTTAAAGCTTTCAGAGCATCTCTTGGTCCTGATTGGAGACAGCTCAGCTGTCAGCACTTGACCTAATGTGGTCACATGATACCAGGCAGTTGTATATGGGAGGAGACGGTAACCCCTGCCTCTGTTCAAAGATGGTCTCTGGTGTTGGTAGAGAATGTCCTCCTTGAACTTTCTCCGGTTATCCACTGACTTCCTGGTTGATGACCGCTTCCATTCGGGGGGGGTCCAGTCTTTAGGGTGGACCAGCAGAGATCTTGAGGTGTTGACTCCTCATGACATGAAGACTCTGGTTAGACGTTCTGACTGTCTGGCCATGTAAGGGAGCCCCACTGGGATGCTTCTGGTGGTCCCTGTTGAGTTAATAGTGTCCGTCCAAGTTGAGGTTGTTTCTAACTTGCCGGATGAGGTTCTGTGCTAGCTGCTGTCTAATGCCTCCTCATACAGCATACTGACAACAAAAGCTATCAGTCTTTGTGGGAGGAGCACTTTCAAGTCCTTGATTTCCTGGACCAGGTCACCACTATTCTTCCATGGTGTTCTGTGCATCCCACCAAGAGTCCAATGATACAATGGAATTTAGTTGACTGATGAGAGATGCTAACTGTAGACAATGACTGGGGACAATATGTAACTCAGTTTTACCTTTGGTGCTCCATAAAACTTTGGCACATTTTCCGCTATGACTTCTCCCACAGGTCACAGGAGATGTTTCCACACCTACATCACATGACACTTGAGCCAGCTTCATCTGCTGAATGAAGGCCGTGAGATGCAGTTGAAAGCTCTGAAAGTTAGGGAGGGAACCTTTGAGCTTGGATTATTTTGTTACATATAATGTTCCCATAGGTTGATAATGAACTTCCATGCTCAAATACTGAACATTTGGCTGAACTATGTTATTTCATAAACGCTATGGTGAAAAAATAAAGACTGGCTTGAAGCTGTCATCAGAGGTCCTCTGACAGGCTTTTCTGGATCTAAGGACAAAAGACACTAATGGCTGCCTTTCCACAGGTCTGGCCCAGGATCAGCAAAAAGAGGGTCAGAGGAACATAGAGAATAGAAGTATGTCGGATTCATTCAGATGGAAAAAAAAAACCCTCTAGCAGCTAAAAACCCAGACCTTAAGCCTCAGGAGCTGGTGGACTTGGACTTAGATTTGTCAGACAGCTCAATGCCAGATAAATGTGAACACTGCTCTTTGTCTTCTGGATGTGTGAAACGTGGTGGCTGCATATCTGCTAGGTTGTTTTGATGACCTCCTGCCCTCTAATGGCCAAAACCAGATCAATGCAGCTTTAAAGTAAGACTAGGTAACTTTTGAAAGAAGAAATAACACAATCTTTCTCTTACAATTGAAAAGCTGAATTCATAATAACACACTTCTTTTCTGAGATCAACTGTTTTTATTCATTTCTATGTATACATAGCAGAAGAAAAGAACATTCATTATTGTAAATGCACAAAATAAACACTTGTAAGGACACTTAGCAGGGTGACTTTAGGATGAGGAACAAGAGCTTACCTTAATGAAGTGATATAGGAAACCAAGATACATATGGCACAACAGGATCTACTGTAGTCGATGAAATATCCTTCAGGACATCCCTCATTATTTACACACCGTTGTTATTTCCAGTTTGAGTATTGAGGTAATCCTTGGCGTTGGCATGACAGTCAAACAGGTGCACATATGAGCCACGGGACAACTTGGGTTTTGCCAAGTAGAGCAGGAATGGAGGGAACCCGGGTTTCCTGACAGATTAAATAATAAGCTGCACTGTGGTGGTGCCGTTTAATGGTATGGGTGACTGGAATACGCAATCCTCTGGAGGCTTTCAGGAGTCGATCCTGGTCCCTGTAGTTATCGAAGCATCTTGCAGCGTGTGGGGGGTTTCCCCAGTGCTGCGTTCTGGGCCAGTATGGTGGGCTCTCGTCACCTGCTGTTTCTCAGCAGCGAGAGTTGTTAAGCCTTTATGGTCTGCTCTCGGCTTTTGGAGTTTTTTGTAACTTCATTTTTTGCTAATTGTGTTTCAATGAGCATTTGCTGCTCCTCCAGTGCTGAGACGAGCATGGACAACAAGGTCTTCGTGAGTAGAGTTACTCCTTAAACCTTCAGCCATCCTACCAAAAACTGAAGAAAGTTTATAAGGGGTAATTGAAAGAAACTGGGTAAAGTTAGTTGAGAGCGATAGTGTTGAGCAGCCATCCTGTCACAGGACACGTGACCTCTGCTGCTTCCCCATTGTTTAATTCAATACACTTTGCTGCTACAGCCTTACTAAGTCTGATATGACGAGTAACTCATGGTGGCTAAGCTAATGTTAGTACATTTTAGATGGATAATGCGAAGTAACTGAAGTCAGTGTTCTCTATTTGTGCTACCGTTAAGTGAAACAAGCGCTTGTCATATCGCATGGCAGCATGACATTTAAGCTTGCTGCTATTTAGATTTCACATAAATGGAAGTGACATACATCATAAAATCCGACACTGGTCACAAACCTGGGGGGCTGGGTGTTCTGACAAAGATGCTTTATTTTCCTCTAAGTAACATCATTGTAAGCACACTGTTGACAGCAACTCCAATGCACTACATCAAACAGGATACAAAAGCCAATGGAAAGAGGAGAATAATGAAAGTCCTTTGTAAATAATCCAGGCAGGAAAGTACATACAGTCATGAAGTGAACAAAGAACGCGACCAAACCAACTACGCAGCTTTATGTTCGGTGCAGTCAGTAGCCCTGTCATGTTTCTCCTGTCAGTCAAAGTGCAACAGCAAAAGATACTGCTCGCAGCATTATGTTTCATCAGAATCAGGACTAAGACAGGAAGAAAAGACAAACAATACATTCAGCTAAATAATGCTCTCAGGCCTGGAGCCCACTATATGATACATTCCTCTCGTTAAACAACAGTCTGGCGTTTCTCATGTCATCAGTGTGCCGGCGTGCACGCTGAGCAGGAAGAACCAGACGAAGGTTTACCTGCTTCTTCAGTTGGATTAGGGTGGTAAGGCATCTCAGCACTCTGTCTCATGGAAACAAACACTAAGGCCATGTCCACGCTAACGTTAATACATCTGAAAATACACCGTACATAGACCCCTGGCTCTGTTCACAGCAGGGCTTTCAGGTTGTGTTGTAAAACGTGGCTGTCCACAGTGAAATGGCAAAACAATAAGAAAATAACTAAATCTCTTCTTTGTTCCTCCTTTTCTGCTGGCAAACAGCAAACTGTGTATTGCAGCTTTGGTGAGGATTAGGGTTGAATATAAAGTGTTTGACAGACAGCCACACATGAAACCTCCGTTCTTCCTGATCTCCCACTGCATTTCATATAGCTGTGTTTCTATCTTCAGACAGCTCTCTTGCTTACTTTTAACATTTGTACTATTGTATGTATTGTGTGGCTTTGTCAAATCTGAGAAAATGACATCATAGTGATGTCATGTCATCAGGGTTATTTCAGCTTGAGATTGGAGACCAACAAAAAGCCCCCATTACAGACAGGAGGTGTGGAGTTTGGAAGACTTCATGTTGTCAAATAGAGTTGCAAAGTGAGAGGGGCTGCTGGTTTTGGAGGAGTTTGTCCCCATTCTGTATTCCCATTTCTTTAAACAATATCCTCAGTGTTATTTAACACAGAAACACGGGACTCTCCCGGATAATGAAACGGGTTTATGTTATGGTTATTTAATTATTTCAACTTAGTTTCTGAGAAATCATGGTTTCTCTGTCATTTTAGCTGGCACATGGATCTAAATACTACAGTACCACCGTTGGAATGGAGAAGAGGCAGTCGGAGGTGCGACGGCGCCATAGTTGATGAATTTACCCAAAACCGAACCAGAATTTGAGAGTGAACTGATTTAAGCTGCAGATTGTTTTCAGTTTTCTCAACATCATAATCGTTAGCTTCCACCCGCCATTGGCGGCACACGGTACACAGAATTATAAGCTCTATGATTGGATGTCTACCTCGAAGTTATTATGTGCACAAGCTTGTACCTTCAGCTTTTTACCAAAGAACCAGATATTTTCTAACACAGTGAGTCACACAATTGTCTATGGGAAAAATGAATGGGACTTTTACTTCAGGAACCAGGGGTGCCCAAAATAGCTTCTCTCACTTCACAACTCTGTGAAGGACATTATCAAGTTGCATTATGGGAGGTGTAGGAACCAGTGTTTGTAAGGTTGACCTATAGAAGGGACTAACAGTCAGTGTAGCTAACCCTTTTTTTGATCTGTCTTTTCTGAGTCTCCCAACTTCATGGAAGTGTTGTACTAAACCACTGGAGTACCCATTTAAAATCTATTTCACATCTGATTGGTAGTCAGTAGCTTTAATATGGGCTTATATGGTGTCTTTGTTGGGCACCAGCTAAAATCCTAGCTGCAGCATTCTGAAAGATCTGAAGATGTCTTGAGTCTAAATGCTGCAGAATGACACACTGGAGGGTAAATACTGAATGCTTTTTGGTCTAAAAGTAGTGAAACTTAAATATATTAACTCTAAATATATTTATATTTGTACTGCCTATAAAATATCCACCATGTGGAAAAAGTACAGAGGCCCAACCTTCAGTAGTTTCCGTCGGTAGCTATGGCCCTGATGCAATATTTACATACCAGCTGATAGAAAGTTGGTGAATGAATTGTGACCTGTGGGGAGACATCTATTCTCCACCTCTCTTCTCTAAGTGTTATCTGACTCCAGCCTGTGTATTACTTGTCATTAGAAACACTGCAGATTTCAGGACAATAGGAAATAAAACAAATACAACTTTAGCATATACACAGGTATTAAGCACAAACGTTATTGACAGATATAAAAGGAAAGCAGGAGATTAAATAAAATGACTCATCTATTTACATGAATGATCATTTTAGTCACTACTCACAGTCTTTGATCACAGTGAACTCATCATTTTCACTCACTTCGCTATTTTTTTTATTACATTCTGCTCATTCCTTTTTCAGGTACATCAATTTGGGTTAACTTGGTCACTGAGCGGTGGAGACTCCGTCCCTCAACACAGGCCATAAAATGAAAACCTGGACCTACCTGGGTGATCACCCAGCTGCCCTGCTCAGCAGACACTATTTCTATTAACTGGACTGGGCAGACCTGAAGGCTGCAGCTGACTCACTGATCCACCAGGCTGACAGACTAAACTCTCCCCCAGATCCCCTTAGGCTACACGTACAGGAAGCTCGTCCCCCGCCTCAGGGCCCAGGCTGGTGTAGGTGACGGAGGGTTCCAGGATTCCAGGACTGGGGCGGTCGGTGGCCGGCTGGCTGCCTGTGTTCCTGAACTGCTTGTAGACTCGTGGGTCCTGGGCCACATAGGTAGATGAGGAAGAGTAAAGGACCAGGCCCAAGATAATGATGAAGAACGATAACAGATAGAGGCCCGAGAACTGCAACACAGAGACAGACAGACTTAAAACTAGAAGCTGCATTTCTACACTTCAAATCCTGTAAATATAAATCAGTGTGTGAGGATCAATGACATGGAGACACCATGGCCCACACTTAGTGGTGATGTCGGTGTCCCCCAGGGATCTATTCTAGGTCCACTCCTCTACAGTCCATTAGCATATATTGCAGCTGATGATGATGTCCACTCACATTTTTTTGTGGTTTCAAGCTTCAAATTCCTTTGTGTCATTTTAGCCCCGTCTATCTGCGTCAAAAAGCAAGGCATGCATGTTGTGGCAAAACCAAATCCGACCTAACCTGAAGAGGCCCTACCAGGTGTGGATTGTGACGTGGCCTCTGGGACTGTGTGGACGCCTGGAGAACAGACATGGTGACAGTTTGGAGTTTGAAATTCAAACAGGATGGCATTGGTCACACATAAATCGACTTCAGGCTTGGCTGTCAACTTGTCTTTGTTGATTTAAGACTGGACTCACTGATGGACTTTTCATGACTTTGTGTGACAGTCAGTCGTAGCTACTCAACAGTGAGTTTATGATCTTTTTCAATGTAACATTACAGAGCCTGTCAGTCTTTGAGTTCAGTCTAGATACTTTCTAGATAACAGGGGACAGATTTGTCTGTCAGTTGTCTGTTACTGCAGCGGTCAGAGCCGAACAGTATAGAGCAGATTTATCATTGCATTCCTATAACACTGTCAGACTCACGATGGACAGTTGGACAAAAAAAAAAGAAGATGGAAATTGATGCAGCAGAACTAGAGATATCCTCTTTTTAATTCCACACACTCTTCTTCCTTGTCAAAACCTGGCATCACCCACAATGCAACTCCACCGCCGACACTTTGGTAGGAGATTCGGGCGTGTTGCACTAGATGTCTGGACATCTTTTGACCTGCACATCACCAAACCAATGCTTCATGGCAGTTTGATATTACCTTATAGTGAAAGAGGAAGAGGCCACAGAAGAGGCTGTACAGGTCCGCTGTGAGCAGAGAGAGATTGACTGAGGTGGCACTCGTTCTCTTCATCACCACCGGCATGAAGCTGTACAGGCTGAACATGAAGGCACTGAAACCAACGTAGAAAAGACCTGCAAGCACGTTATTTCACATTACATCCACACGGCTTTATGAAACAACTTCTAGATTACCTGTAGATCACTTTTTCTGGTAATATTACTTGTGTGTATGAATCCAAGTGTGTGTGTGTGTGTGTGTGTGTGTGTGTGTGTGTGTGTGTGCTCACCTATCTGCCAGTCCCAGGGGACCTTCAGCAGCTCCTTGTGTTCCATGATGGCCCTGCAGCAGAGCACATGCACAGAGATGAAAAGAGTCTTATTCCACATTCCCTGCACACATATAGTAGGAATACCATGGTATCTGAGCTGAGCAGATCCACAACCTCAACTGAAACAAAATCTGCAGACACTGGTTGTTGCGGAATCTGCGGAATCCCTTTATTGAATGCAACACAACAGTCTTCTTGTTCATGGCATCAACACTCAGTTACAACAGTGGAGAGTCCCAATGAGGTCTTGGTGCTGCTTTTATAGATTTGTGGGTCTTCAGTTTAAACCTCTTCATATCACTTGGGTTAAAGTCTTGTCTTAACTAACCACTTAGCCTGCTATCAACCTAAACCTACTTTATATTATTACAAATAATGACATCGATGAAATGAAATAGAAATAATAAGAGATCCATTTTTGATCATTTAATTTATTTCAAGTTAACTTTGGACATTTCCCTCAGAGCCCATTTATTTTAATTGACCTACAGTCTCTCCCCACCACATAAACTCACAGCTGGATGCCGCTGAAGAAGGATCCAAAGAGTCCCATCATGCCGAGGAACTCCACGCGGCTCAGGTTCTTGACGATGAACTCCTCACAGACGTTGGAGATCCCGTACAGCGTTGCTCCCCCCAGAACCAGAAGATCCCCAAACAGCTTCTGCTCTCCTACGCAGACGACAGAGAATGGGAGAGAAAGAGGCAAGGAAAGAAACATGAGCAAGCCCACCTGCACCTGCACCCAGAGATTGAACAGGTGTTGGTTGGCTCTATTTGTTTTTCAGTCTGTATCTGTATCTCTGGGATGAGCTGACTGCTGTGTGTGGAGGGGGGGGCTACTGACCGAGGCCTTGCTGACGACCAAGCAGGATGTCAGCTCCCACCATGCAGCCAATACCCAGCAGACACAGTCCTGCCCCGACAAAGTGGACAGCCTTGTACCTCACCAAGAGAAAGAACCAGGACAGCAGCAGGACCACCGGGATGACAAAACAGTCTAACAGCTGAGAGGACGGACAGATCCAGAGAAAAACACATGCAGACATGATGAGCGTTCATCACTCTGTGCAGAGCATCAGACCACACTGCTGACCAGCAAACAACAGCAGCAGTGGGCTGAAAGTCAAGTTTGAGTAGAACCATGGGCCTTCCACAGCCACAGCATCCCTCCCACCAGAGAGTTGTCTGGGCCAGGCCTTCCTCCCTGTAAACCTCTGACCTCCACTGGAGGACTGTACAGTTACAAAGAGGCTCACCTGGATCCAGACTATACAGGTTTGTCTGTTTGATTAATTTATTTGTGTTTGGGCCCAAATATCCATCCAGGAAGAAAAGTGTCCACAAACACCTGAATTTCATATCTGCTGCGGCTAAATGAGCCGACTGGCTAAGCTGTGGATTGTGGACCGACTGCCATCGCTAAAGCAAAAAAACAAAAAAACAACAACCAAACAAACTCTCTCCAAAAACAATAGAACCTACATTTCCCATAATGCAACTCAATAGCATGATAATGAAATCATTTTGTTAGACCCTCTGTGCCCACCCCCACAGTCTGTGACACAGACATCATCCAGGTTATTTTATTTTATACGACTGTTACTATACTAACCACCACGAGGACATCTTGGTGTGACTAACCTGCACACTGGAGAGTGTGGTGTACTGGTAAGCTTTAAGGACCAGGTAGTTGGCCTCAATGTCTATCAAACCCAGAATCATGTATTTCCACCAGCGCTGCTTCAGAATGGCCAGCAGGTTCCCCTCCCCTGAGACAGAGAAAACAGTGAAGCATCAGTCTGTTACATACACATCACTTCTGATATACCTTTACAGTTCATTGAACAGGTACATTGAATAGACAGGGTTTACCCTCGGACCACCAGGCTCCTAAACACTGAGTCCAGTCTGATTGGTGCAACAAGCTGATAAAAGTGAAAGTGCAACGTCTTCACTCAGACACCAATGATGAGGATGATCTCAGGCTGCTCTTATGGTTAGGCTTCAGGTATGTGGAGTGTTTTTAATCTTCTCTTAGGTTTTATGTGTATTTAGGTGGTGGTGGGGGGGTGTTACTGCCATGTTGTTGTGGTGTGTTGAGAATATTTTGCTGAAAGTGTACAATGGCCAGGAAACCAATCTCTTTCCCCTCTGTATAGAAAGCACAGGCTGAAGAAAATGCAATGAATACATAATGAGAAAAAGACCACCCACTCACTCTTGAGGTACTGCATGTTATGATAAATATAAGTTGGATAAAGTCACAAGGTATAGTATCAATAATGAGAAACATCATGAATTACTAAGTAAAAACTTTTAAATTCTAGTGACATTATAGACTAGATAAAATGTTGTAAAATATGTTCATGTCCTTGTAAAGCAAATACTTTATAATCCTATTACAGGAAGGTGCAGGAGATACATGTCCTTATTTAAAGCCACCATGTGTAGATTTTTATGAGATTGTAGCACCTTGTTATAGCAAATTATTCTGATGGAAAATTCAGTAATCACAGTAAAAAGGTGTCCGTTCAGTGTCCCTGGGTCAGACCTGTTGCTGACACCAGCTTATGGGACTGGTGTATGGACAGCCCATGCAACGTGTTACACTGTATGAGAAGAGCTGATGCTGGGAACTGCAGTGTTCTCTCCAGCAAGGTTCAACTGTTCTCCACCTGTTGGAGGACTCATGTACGACTCAGAGGTGAGGCTGCCAGGATTCTTAGAATTAATGTGCTAATATTTATTAAACGAATGAAATGCTACAACTTGCACAAAGTGACTTTGTAATCAATACTGCACATGGACTGTATATATACAGACAGCCAGTAAAATTAGAGTGATGAAATATGCTTGTGTTTTCTGGTTACCATTTGAAATTGACTTGATATTCAGCTAATACATTTCAAAAGAATATAATCCTCTAAAGGAAAAATGTGCCGTTCTTGGTTGGATAGGTCATTAAAATGGAATTGTAATGCTCAGCGTACCAACCGCTGCAGTAATGAGGTTCACATGAAGGATGAGAGACTTGACCAACAGTATGATGTGCAACAGGTGTTCATTCACAAGTGTTTCAGCTGGGGGGCTCAATACCATGTCCTTCTCATGTTAGATCACATTCTGGGAACACTCTTCTTAGTGCATGCTAATGAGTGCATGCTTTTCTGCTGCTGTTGTGTATAATAAGCATTTCTGTTATAGTAATATAAAAAAAGAATGAAAGAAAGTGGCCTATTAATGATGCCTTCACTTCATAAATCACACTGCTTTCAATAAAAAAGTATTGATATTACACACACACACACACACACACACACAGCCCTCTCAGTATGTACCTTGCCTGACTGCCAGTGTGGTGGTGTAGACCAGAAACAGCAGGATGTAGTTGAGAAAGCTCTGGAACACCGGCGTGTTAGCGTGGAAGTCATCAGCCAGGTACTTGCTGGTCAGACCGATAGCACAGATTAACAGGGACAGGACCTGACCCAGGGCCAGGGTCACCAACAGATCCCTGCAGAGGACAGGAGACATGGACATCAGTGTTTCATTAAGGATGATTTATCATATGGCAATATAATATTCCCAGTATTACATCAGCAGCACGAAGCGTATTACATATATTTCTCTCAGTCGTGTGGCAAATGCTTTGTGTTTAACACAAACACATCATGCTTGAAATCACAATAACTGATTTTTCTTTTGGCCACTTGGGGGCAGTGCAAACAAGTAGTGAACACAGCACTGACATATCATCACCTTTAAGTTGACAGGATGAGCTTGTTAGCAAACAGCTGCTTATTTCCACATCCAGCAGTTACAGAGCAACATGATCATTCATGTGGAGTGGTGTTTGTGTCACCTGATCCAATATTCCCTCTCTGTTAGCTCTGTTTTTGGTCTCCACCAACTCTTTAGCTGCTAAATGCTCCACTATGTTCTCCAGCTAGTCTCTAACTGTGTCTGTCTGCTGGTTGCTGCTGAGCAGGTAGTGGACAGTAATTCTTACAGCTTCTCCTCTGAACACGACGCTCTGAGAGCACTGAGAGGGAAGCAGAACAGATCAACATGGATCTGAAACTAACTATAAAGCTCCATAAAGATTCAGCTGATAATTCTCTGTGGGCTCATCACTACCATAGACCACCGTCACATTGTTTTCATGTCATTTAATATATTAGTATAAAGATATTGATTATAGCCACTTTAAGTAATCTTAATACAATAACATACATTGTCCGGGGGTTGGGTCCGTCCTGGTTAGAGAAACGGCTTAATCTATCTGAAAATAACAGATAGCACTGGACACCACACCAGTCACATGAGGGCTTCTGATAGCAGAGGAGGGTTTCTGTAGATGTGAAGGTGAGAGGGGGGCTGAGCATTAGCACTGAGACAATGGGCCCGACTGTACATCAGCATGGCTGATACTATATTATACATATATAAGATATATTTAGGATGCCATAGTTGGCCCAAAGTACAGACTAGTTCAGTGGTCCCTTTATTAGGTACTAGATATTAGATATTTTGTGTCCATGCCGACTTGACCTCATGCAGTGTCTGCACAGGCTCCCATTCCACCTCAGCCCAGAGGTGCTCAAAACTAAGGGATCCTTAGATGATCCTTAGAGATCAGTATCAGCCTCACAGAACACACAGCAGTTAGCATTAGTTTATTTTGCAGTGGTTAAAGATATATATATTTTGGGCTTGACTAATGAAAGGAAGAACTCTGACTTCTCCTCATCTGAGATAAGGCGGATCATGTTGGCCTTGGACAAAGCTGACCAACATAAGTCTATGTGTCTGGTTAAATGGGACTGAGAGGTCAACCCAATATGGTGGTCATAACTTTCATTTTCATTCTTTGTGTGCATTTACTTACACACACACACACACACACACACACACACACACACACACACACAGAGGAACATGGGCCTGATTTGCTGGTCTCCAATTCAGCTTGCAGCAAGGCAGCCGGTCCAACTGCCCCAGGCTCCACAATCGCAAGAGAGGGCGTGAAAGAACAGCAGATGGCAGGAATGGGTAGGGGACAAGGTGTGTGTGTGTGTGTGTGTGTAGAGTATGTGTCTGAGTGCAGAAGAAATACAAAGGGAGTGTGCAAGAAATAGTGCGAGTGGTAGTTAACTAGAGATGACTGAGGCTCCAGCAGGGGCAGGGACAGAGACAGAGAGTGGGACAGGACAGCAGCCTGTGCAGCACAGCCTCAGTAGGCTACAGGCTGACAGACCCACCATGGCAGCCTCTTCCTGTGCCAGCAGGCACCGAACTAGCACACCTTCTCTGTGCAGGCTCTGCTCCAGTACCATAGGGTGCAGGGATGCCTCCACTCAAACGCTTCAACACACACACACACACACACACACACACACACGATGTGATGTCCATGCAAAGGGGGACGCTGTACAGTTGTTATGTTGCAGACTGAAGAGGACAGGTCTGATGTTAAATGGTTGTGTATGAAACAAAAGGACAACGAGCTCCCTGCCCGCAGCGATGAGCCGCTGCTGCCATTCTGACTGAGCGTGGAGGGAATGTAAAGGGATGCTGCTGGTCTCGGATCATCATTATCTTACCTGGTTAAGACCTTCCTGATCCGCTGGTAAAGACTCGGCGCCGGGGTGCCCGTGCCTCTGGGAACGCTCTCCACAGTGGAGACGACAGAAATCATCCTTCCACAGATCTGAGCGGAGATCAGCGCATTCTGCTCCGAGGAGGACCGGAGGAGGAGGAGGGGGAGGAGGAGGAGGAGGAGGGGACGGGGAGCGGGCTCACCTCGGCGGCAGCGGCGGCGGAGAAGCAGCGGACCCTCCCGGTCTCCGTGTTGCAGGCTGGCAGCAGTGAATACACAGCGGTGCAGTGCGTAGAGCGATGTTGCAGAGCGGCTGCTGGGATGTCCTTCTCCCCAGCTCTCCTTCCCTGATGACTGTCACACTACAAGACTCAGATCCAGGTCCGTCATGCAACATGGAGAAGCTGATTTTACCACAAGGTGGCAGTGTGGCCAGACATCCTCTTGGGATGAAGACGTGATACACCAGGATGTATGAACCTGTCTTACTCAGAGCAGAGTCCTCTGAAAACCGTTCTCCTTTGCCTCCCTGCACTAACAGTCCTCATGAGTCCAAAAGACCTCTGTCTCAATGATGTTCCCACATGTGACACCGCTAACAGGGCCACAGCCCCACCCCTAAAGTCTGTCTTTTTCCAAATGTATTTATTGGGCAAACTGGAGTTTCATGTAATACAGAATAAATATTAACAATGTGTTTTTTTAAGTTTATGTTTAACTCATCAACCAATAGCACTCTTTATCCCATCACCTCAAACACTCCCTCACCCTCTGGGTACGCTGCCATCAGCTCCTCCAAGTACAAAGGTAATGACAGTCCACCCATCTCACAACATAATGGTACAATTAGCTTTCTAAAACATCAAGAGAAATGAAAGAGTGAAAAACAACCTCATATGTACCATTGGGGAGGCTTTAATTATTAGAAGCATTGGTTCATAAGGTGGAATAAGAGACTCATTTTGTTAGTGGTTACCGTAGCACCTCACAGCAGCAGGTCCACTAACCAGCCAATGTGAACGAGTTTGCTCCTCCACTCCCTCTGTGTCCATCAAGAGCACTCTCAGAAAGACTTTTGGTCTGCTGACTGACTGTTTGGAGTTCCTTTATTTTGTCACTTTTGCAGTGTGAACAGACTCAAAACCTGTTTAGAACCAGTATGTAGTATGGATCTGGGACACAGCTAAAGACTTACCCTCTGTAGGAAACATTTGCAACACATTTCATGGTGATCTGGTGAGTGGTTGTCAGGTATGTAGCTCTGGACCCTAACCCTAACACGCTCATCCGCCTGCCACTGTGGAACAAGATGTCCCTCTGCCTCGCTCCAGGATCAGCCACAACCATACAACACCACACTGCCATCAGTGTTTTGAGAAAAACTTGGCAGAAGTACAGTAGAGTGTGGGGGGGGGCCTTCATCTATTCGTGGTCTCACAAAAAGTCTTTCGCAAGCTTTTTGGCTTGTGACCCCTCGTCACAGGTTGTGGCCTCAGCGTTGGGAACAGTTTAACCGTTTTCCCATCTCACATTGTTTCACTTGAAGGATTTCTTGAGGCCAAAAAAGGTCAAAGAAAGATCCAGTTTCACGAGAAGAAAACACTAGTTAGTGAAACGGTAAGAAAGTGGACATAATTTTGTGTAGCAAAATTATCATTTTTTTTACACCTTTAATGCTTGTGTGACCCTTCAGATTTTCTTTGGCGCACCTCGGGGAGCTTTGACCCCTGCTGAGAGAAACTTGGCAGAAAACAAGAGTCTGTTCCCGAGTTGGTACTGTATGATGAAATTATATCAGTGCCATTTATTGAGTGAAGAAACTGATCCACCAATCAGTTCTATGTGCAGTGTGCATTCATCTCAGAAATTATAGTTCTCACCCAGACAGCTGGCTGCTAAATGAAAAATATCTGCCATATAGCGATCGTGAGGCAGAAGTTCCAGAATTTGAACCAGTTTGTTAGTTTTTTACCAAGTGTGTACGCTGGAAACACGGTGGCCCAGAACAGTCCGCCATCTGTCAAAAAAAGACTCTAAAATGCAATCAATCAGTCAAGATTCACAGAGGTGCACTGTATTTGTTTTGGAGGTACTACTGCCTGCTCATTAGACATGTTCCTATGAGGTACAATAAAACCTGGTTTCCATCAGTAATAATAACAGCGTGGACCAAGTCAGATGAGGCAAGACACATGAGCAGCAGATCAGAGTAGAAGCAGGAAATGGTGTTTCCAAACTGTGATGCTGCTTCCAGTTGACAGTCCAGGTAATCATTTTACCTTTGTCTGCTGGAGGTTTGATCGTCTGACTGTCGTGTTTCTTGACCCATGAGACTTGTTTGTGGTGATGTCATGTGTTCCCAGATCTCAAGTACAGACTTGGTGAGTTTAAAGGTATTATTACTGATAGGAATGATGGATAAAAAAACTATGAAAATAAGACCTAAGTTGAGTATGAAAGATCGTTCAAACAGTAGTTTGACAAAATAATCTAAACTCAAGGTGCACTTACTAGCTTTCTGTGAAGATTCATCAGACATCATCTCATGGTCTGCATGGGCGGATATGGCCCTCCAGTTACGTGATAACGGATAGCTCGGTTAAGGAACCTAAGTTAGTGAAGATGACTTCATGTCGGGTTGTTAAGATGATTCTGTCAGAATTATCCTTTAAAGTGACGTAAGATGGACTTTCTATAAGATCGCCAGCAGACAGACAGACAGTGCATGTCTTTATTTCAGAGCTTGGTCAGTCTAACAGGAGCCATGAACAAACCTCTGTAGCAACAATACACATGAACACATGACTGCAAGCTGGAGGCCACAGGGAAAAACACAGAGCCACATGAATCTCTCATATTTACACATTATTAAGCATAAATCTGTCCCCAAGCTCAGCTTCTGCTGTCCAACTCTTGTGTGGTTGGTAGTTAGCTTCTCCCTAAAATGCAGCTGTCTTTCCCAGGATGCCTCAAGAGGACGGCACAAAGCCTTGTTTCTTCTTTGTTATCTGCTGAGTGAAGGCGAGGCCTTTTCCAAGTGTCCAGCAGTAAACAGCAGCTGGAGGCTGAATGACAAACAGAGAGCCACAGGGTCTGAGGACAGAACAGGGTTTGTGTAGACAGTCTCCTTGTGTCAGTGTGTGTCTCTGATGGCTTAAAGAGCATGTTCCAGAAGTCCTGGAATGTGAGTCTATTATAGGACGAGAGCTGATGGCAGGAAGTGAGCTGGCTGTGTCTCCTTGTTTCCTCGTCTTTGAGCTGTCTTAGTCTGTTAGAGATCCAGGAGATGGACAGAGCTGGGGAGAGGAGTGGTGAGGGACACAGCGAGGCACACTCTCCTCTGACTGTGTGAACCCCACACTGCTCCCTGTCTGAAGAACCTGACGGCGGCCTGCGCATCACTGGCCGAGCCTCTGCTGACAGCCACTGTACCGCTGCAGGGCGCCCAACAGGTCCTCATAGGAGATGCTTCTGTGGGAGGGCAGGGAGCTGAGGACAGAGCAGACACACACTTCAGACAGGAAATATCAAAGTGAACACACCCAGAGAGAAACACACACAGTGCCATCTACTGGTCATGTTGAAGGGGTTTTGCTTTGTTCTGTAATATTCAAAATGGCAGTGCAGTTTCATACTGAACCTGAGTATTCTGCTCCTGTGTGCACAAGCAGACCCTTCTTAGTGCCTGAGTTATTGACATGTTTAACTAACAAGCCTGAACACAAAGACAGACAGCTGCTTACATGAACTCAGTGAGTCTGATGTGCCAGGGCAGGAAGCCCAGCGTGCTGTCCACAGGACCGAACTTCACCACCAGCTCAGGGTCTGGAATGTTCTTGGACTCTGAAACAAGCACAAAGACAGGCCGCACGTCATCAGCAGCACTGCGGATTTATCCATACCAACTCTATGACTTCATACATTCATGAACAGATGTTCACTTGTGTGCATGTATTTGTGACTCTGGATTATCATGAATGGTCAGTGCTTCCCTGCGACACATCATCAGCACAGCATGCACACCCCAAAGTGCTGAATTTGTGTTTTAGTGGACTACACAGACCACCGCAGACTGAAAATCCAGACAATTAGCAGTAAGTGGTTCCGTTGGTCTGACTTATTACACATTACAATAGTGCAGCCTGTATTGTGATACTGTGCTTATCATCAAAGGGATGCGACAGTGACATATATGGCGGGTCGTACACCAAGTGTCCTTGCCCCAGAACAAGAACTGAACCCCAAATCCTGATCCAGCACCTTGCATGGTGGCTCGCTGCTGTCAGTGTATGTGAATGGGAAATTGCAAATGATAATCAATGATAATCAATGAATCAATGCTAATCAAAATGATGTGATATGCTGTATGACTGCTGTGTGTTTGTTTCCTGCCCTTCTCTCCGTGTACACGCTCCTAAACAAAGCAAGTCAGGGTGTCGCTCCCACTCAGGTTCTGAACCAGGTACCTGACTGAGGAATGCAGGCTGCTGTATGACGGCCACAGTGGACGTGGAATCTCTTTACAGTAACACTGATGATGGGGTGAGCAGAGACATTTTCTTTAAACAAGTTCTCCTGATGAATCTAATCACTTTAGTGCTGTGAACGAAGGAAAAACATGGATCCTCCCTGTTGAACTAGTACTTTATTATTATTATTATTATTATTATTATTGAATTAGTATTTCTAGAACAAACTATGCTGCCTGTACTGCCTGCAACACATCTGTTATTACTGATTCTACTTATGAGCCACATTCAAAAAGCAAGTGAATTCATTAGAAGTTGCTGCCGCCCAAAGCACAACATGCATACATGAGACGGCAGTGGCCTTCAGAATCAAAGGTGTGTTAATGTCACTTGTTGTTTATAACATTAAAGCAGCTGTGATGCTGAAGTGCAGCAGACCTTGTGTTCTCCACAAGCAGATGATGATGTCTTGTTTTGTGTGTAACTTGTTGCAGTCAGACCTGCATAATGCTGCACTGCTTCTATATTAAACATGTATAGAAAATATAAAACTGAGACACGTCAGACTCCCCAAACGCAAGACACCTTCATGTGAGAGATACGTTCCCCCAGGACAAACGGAAAGAAGATGCACGCACGCACGCACGCACGCACGCACGCAAGCACGCACGCACGCACAGTACCTCTGAGCAGTAGGTCCAGCATGGAGACACTGATGTCTTTGGAGCTCCTCTCTTTGTTCTCCACAGAGCGACAGAGCTGCTGCGCTGCCTGGACAATGCTCTGCTTCCCGTCCTCTGGAGACAACACTTTCACTGTGGGCCTGCAGGAAACCACTGACACACACACACACACACAGACAACAGACAACATGGTCACCTGATCGCCCACAACTGAAAACCTGAAGATGATGTTCCTGGTGAAACATTCCTGGTTCTGCATCTTTTAAAGTGAGAGCGACCGTCACTGATCCTGCAGTTCCACGGACAAACCTAAACACTGTAAAAGGGTCTGTGTGTTTTGGTTGTCTCTGGGTCCCGGCACTCCAGTGGTAGTCGTTTATTCCATTTTGTTGTGCGGTTTGGAATAAATATGAGAAATGTGCCCTCTGACCCAGAAGTGGCAGGCGCCATCAGCTACATCGTTTCTCTAAGAAAGAACATATTCATAAAGAAGGTGTTTCTTCTTTTTGACAGCATACAGCTTCATTGGCTCCAGGTGATAAAATCTAACCCTAACCCTCTCCATTTATATCAAATGAAGCAAAAACACTATCATTATCAGAAATATATAAGCTTAAGTTCTACTATATGAATTCTATAATAATAAGGTGGAATAAGCATTATGTATAATGAGAAGCACATTGTACGAGGGGGGAGAAAACAGCTTCAAAAACCAGATGACTCTCGATGATATATTCCAGTGAGGAGGAAAGAAGAAAACAGATTAGTTGTTATGAGAAATAAAGAAATGAATCCAGTCTTTTTTGACTTTTATAAAAAGCTGCATCAAACAGAAGACGGGGTAGAAATGGTCCAATATTTCTTCAATACTTCAGTCCTTCCAGGAATGACCAGAGAGCGAGCTTTGGTTATTGAGGCTATGAAAGTAGAAGAGGCTAAAAAAACAATTTCACAACCGAGAGGTGGCCATTCTCCAGGACTGGACAACCTACCAGGAGAAGGTTATAAAACTCTTTTAGCTGTATTGGCCCCAGGCTTGACTGAATTGTATAATGAGGCAATTGCAATACGAGATTTCCAAAGCCCTGAAAGGAGGCAGTGATATCCCTGTTAGCCAGAGGCTGTGGGGATTTGTATTCCAAAGTGCCCTAGATTAAGTATACTGTGGGATTTCTCTTATGTACCTGGACTGACTCAAATACAGGCAGACACATTATGGATGGGTCTTGTGTCAATGATTAGGCTGGTCCAAATGCACCATCATTTAAAAAGTGGCTTGATGTATTAATTAGAAGAACATTGTATGAGTTAATGTTATTAAATAAATCATGTTTCATATGAAGGGAACAAATTAAATCTAATTAAATCTGTATAGTTAAGTCAATTATGTTTGACTTGATTAACCTATCTGCATGCCCCACCCAAATGAAATCTATATACAGGAAACAGTGGAGCTACAGCCTATAGGACGTGCGCAGAAACTACAAGAACCTGCATGTTGCCTCAGGTGGCGGTGGGCAGACTGGCTGCACCTGCTCCACAGCTTGGGAAGACACCACACAGTGTATGTGACAAGACCTTCAAAGAGGTCACTGGTAGCTGACTTGACAGACACAAAACCTTCCACGTCTAGTTGGATCTGACCTCCATAATAATATTGTGTTGGAGAATCCAGTCCAGGTCTGTGTCCACAGGTGACCTGCCTGCCTGACAGACCTCGTTTCCAGCTCGCTGTGATTTCTTGCTCACTGCTTCCCAAACACACCTACAGCTGCAGAAAAAAAGGCATCCTTTTTATTTTCTACAGTACACTTTTATTCTCTCTTAATGATGTGCAGAAAGATCAGATTTAAAGGTTTTGCGCATTTGAAGCGTCTTTTGTCTTGGATCTTTCAAGCTCCCATTACACTGCCTCAATGAATCATGTGATACATAATCCAGACAGATACTGTTTAGGGATCTTATTGTACTCATCTAAACCTGTGGATGTGGGTATGTGTGGACCAGCTGGCAGTGTCACTTTCTGTCTTTTGTGTCCTGGAAACTAGTCCAACACCACACAGAGGAGTGCAATACTCCTGTCCTGGTATTCATGCAAGAAAATAATCCAGCCTAGCTTTGGGCAGAGTGAACTGATCCTGTAGTCTGTGAATACAAGCTTCAGGTTTGTCTTTATGTTCTCACATGCTATTCTCCTTCCACTCAAAAAACTACCGTTTGTTTAAGGAGAAAGATTTGAGGTGACTTCATCCAAACTATTTTGAGGAGATGATGTGGAACAGATAATGACGTCATTATGTTTGCACTTTGCTCTGGCAGGTTTATAAGTCAGTCAGTCTGTGTTTGAAAAGGAGCCAGAACCAGCTAGTGCAACACCAGATATCCCTTTAGCTTAGACTGCGGAGACAACACATTAGGCAATGCAAGCTTGTGAAACAGAATCTAGCCTGAAGTGGAGTGGGATTCAGCTCTGTAGAAAAGCAACCACCCTGCCAGTTAAACAGGATTACCACGTAGTTCTTCTGTATGATGTGTAAGTGACTGTACGGTGAGCAAACCAATCAAGACAGACGAGGAAGTGAAGCTTCCAATGCTGTGCCTGGATTGCAAAGAGTTGAGCAACATGTTGCAGTGAACCGTTTTCATTTCATATCCACAAGCAAAAATAATGGGAAAAAACATATTCTACATGCAAAGCTCAAAAACTAATCCCACCAAGTCCTGCTAAATGTTTTGAAACCCGAAACATGACAGCCCAAACTTCCCAGCAGTGCTGCAAAAACACAAAACACTCTATCCAGAACAGACGGGTCATGTGTGAAAACGGTCACAGAGAAACAAATCCAAACCCACTGCAGTGGCCAGACATTTGCATTGTGATCTCTGCCTTAATCACGGCTTACGTCTCAGCTGTGTTAATGCACTGGATGACTGGATGAATTCAGTACGAGCAAAACATTAAAAACACATGGCTGCTTTACGTTCTTGGAATAAGCTTACTCTAAACTGCAGGCGATAAATGACTTATGTACACACTTGAGCAGCCATTTTCTGTTACTAAAGCTGTGTGTGTGTGTGTGTGTCAGAGCAGACTATCGGTACAATGAGAGGACAGAAGACAGACAGAGTGGAGTTTGTCCTCACTGGGTGAGAGTGTCTGAGTTTAACAAACAGTCAGAGGTTCAGTGAGGACACAGACTTCTACTTGGTGTTAGTTTCAGTTCAGTTGGACTGCATGGCTCCATGTAATGATCTAGCCGCTCCACTGTTACTGTATTGGTTTATATGGAGACATGGCAGAGAAATCGAGCTGGGGAAACCAGGTGTCTCCTTTCCATGACATTTAAAGATTATACTTAAGTGCATGTTAACGCACTGACACTGACAGAAATAACAGCAGAGAGTAAAGTCCTTACCATGGTGCTGGTGTTTATCACTGCCATTGCTCAGGAACTCCACACTGTATTTGGATCCATCTACACCCAACAAGTCCTGCTGCTGCCTTACTATCTCCTCCAGCAGACGGGAGTTATTCTTCCGAAAAATACCTGAGGGAAGAGAGGGATGAGGGTGATGAGCACATCATTCAATCCAGAATACAATAAAAAAGATGAAGGAGAGGCTAGAGGAGAAAGCAGAAAAGAAGATCCGACTCTGCAGTGGTGGGTAGATAGGCAAATATTTTCTTTCCTACAAAATGTAAAAAAGTTCCCACAAAAGTACGTAAGTGCTAAATGAAATGGTCAGGTGTCCTGTTCAGTCTCCAACATGTGCACCACCCGACTCCAACACCCCACCGAGAGCAAACGTTAGAAAGGACAAATCAGCATTGAGAGCTTGGCACCAATATGATCTCATTGCTGTGCTTTTGGAGTTTTTTCCTTTTATCAGTTTTAATCCAAGGCAGCTACAACTGCGGTGACTGAGCAGTACTCTGCAGTTCAAGTCCTATATTCAAAGATGGCTCCCCTGAGAGAGAGGCATTGGTTGGGAAAGAAGAGACAGAAAGTGGGCAACATTACAGAGAAGAGCCTTTTACTTAATTCACTGGAGGGCCGTGCACAAAAAGAATATAGATTTTCACAAAGTAGAAAGTAATTAAACAGAGGTTATTGTGACCAATTAGCATCATTCAGTCAGATTATAAACTCCAGCTCCTTCAAGCAGGATGAAGATGCTTTTGAATGAACCTGTTTCTTCTGATCAAAGGGTTTTTAATTGGGGAATTTGTATTCTGTTTGAGCCCTAATGGATCGATCATGTACATGCATGGCCTTACATCCAAACCATGAGCCTCTGGAAGAGGCTGGAATAAGTCACACTGAGTCCCACATTTCACCAGGAAAATAATGTAGACCCAAATAATGATGATACCAAAGAATAATGATCAGATTTTCAAAAGGCTAGGCCGGATCACATTTTTTGTTTCATGTTTCCTCAGAGACTCGAAGAAGAGCACAGTGTCTGCATAACTGTAACTGAGGCACATCATGTGGAACAAACTAATATAATCACTACAGTCACATGACAGCACTACTGAAATAAGCCACGGGGGGGGGGGGTCATTTCTCTACATGTATAAATTATGGTCAGATGAAAGTCAAACAAACTTATCAAATCAAACTAATCAAACACAAAAAGGGCTGCCTGAAAATGATGAGATAAAACATTGTGTAGTTTAGACAGAAACATTACTGTAGACCGCTATCTGATCACTTCTGGATTCAGTTGCAGTTGTGCACACAACAGGGCAGAACTGACTTTAAAACACTATTGAAGACCAGGTCATAAGGACAGTCTTCTGAGCTTTGTGATCAACCCACTGGATTTAACACAGTTTTAGAATTACTTGGTGGGGACATCAGAGAGCAGTTGGCAGCAGAAACAACGAGACCAGCACGTAAAGTTAGATGTATTCGAGACTGTCATGGTAACGTTACTACAGGTAGGTAAGGTGGAAAATCTTTACCGTGATTGTCATAGACGCTGACATAAGATATACCGACAGCCATACACCAGACCACCAGGTTTGCTATGTCCGTATAGCTGGGCTCTTCTTCGGCTACCAACAGGCCGATGTGGACCGGCAGCTTCTCCAGAGACCTGCCGTCAGACAGCCACCGTGACCGGCGACTGGCAGAGCGGTTTCCCGTTACCGGGTTAGCGTTAGCATCGGGGTTATGATTTAACTTCTTCTGATGGTCCGATAACCCAGCCAGAGCTAAAGGCAGCAGCAGAGCGGCCATCGCCCGCTCCCACAGCCGGCCCTTCCAGCTCCGAAGCCAGACACGGAGCCAGGAGACGAGCGCTCTGTTGACGTGGACCAGAACCAGCAAGAGCCGCCATAACAAGCCGTACAGCAGCGCCATGAGTGTCCTTATTCCTCCGAAGAAAAGTCTTAAAGGACGGAGGTCAGAATGTACAGTACAGGCGCTTTACTCTTCCGTTTTATCTGCCTGCTAAATCAGTGTTAGCGGTGCCTACAGCTCAGTCCACCTGCCGCCATCTTCCTCTCTCCTTGGCAACCCCTGACCTGTGAACCCTCAGCGTGATACACGTAGCTCGCTGATTGGACAAGACAGGAGTGACTCACTGCTACAGCCGCCTGTCAAACCAGGCCATGAAATACCAGCCTGTTTTATACCTCGAAATTAATAACAACATAGAAATGTATATATGTATATATATATATATATATATATATATATATATATATATATATATATATATATATATATATTCTCACAGTACATTAATCGTCAAGAAGAACAGAGATAAGGAGTTCATTTTGAATTCACAGACAATAATGACCTATAGAGAAAGTCACTTCTATGGTTATATTCAATAAAATTGGAATAGCATTCATTGTTCCAGAGTAAAGTTTGGAATAGAATGATGGTTTATCAGTTTACTTGAATAAGACAGAAATGAAGAGTGTAATTGAGCACAGACTGAAGGACAGGCGGCAGAAGCAGAGGGGAGAAGAGAAAATGGAGCAATGGTTTTATAGTATTCAGAGAAATGAGAGGTACAGGAAGAAGCAGGAGTCACAGGCTAAACATTATTAAAAACACTATACAGGAAGATGTGACCTTTGTGGACAATAAGAGACTTTAGAACATGATTCATTCTCAGAGGTGTAAAGAGAGGAGTCCTGATTCAGAGCCTCAGAGAGATTAAATGAAACTATTTTAGTTTCAGGAGATGAATGTCATTTATCTTGTTTCATTGTCTGAGGGGAACAAATCTGATCAAGAGGATAGTGTTGTGTTCTTAATTATTTGTACTTTTTTAAATTTTAGCCTATTATAAATATAGAGTCCCAATCCACACTCCAAACCTGTTGGTGGCGGTAATGCGCTGGTAATTTCGTTGTTTGCCAACCGCATCAAGAAAAATTTCTGGCTGTTGTCAAAAGATCCAATGGGGAAGGTTTGGACCGGACAGTCTGTATTTGTAGCAGTTTTTCCTAGCTCAGTGGAAGAGGACGGTACAAGAAGCCGACATGGCGACGAGAACACTGAAGCGAAGTGGGGTTTCAAACGAAATCTGCGAGCGACTCAGACGACATCATATAGAGCGTTGTCAGGTACGTTAGAGATGCTGGAAGGCTGGCTAACACCCTGACGGCTAGCGTTAGCCCCGCTCTCATCCACTGCCCGGGAGACAGTCCTGGATGGTTCCATAGAAAAGCTTGGGGGAGCGACTGTGCGCTCCTCTTTAACGGTTGACCAGACGGACATTTAGCAAAACAACCAGTCAGTCTTCATTCTTGAAGTCTTTTCTCTTGTAAAACCAAAAAATACTGTTTGAAAACACTTCATATAGAGCGTAAACCTTTGTGTCTCTTCTGGAAGTTTGTTTTCGAGTGTAGAATGGGCTCATTGTTGCCCCGTGTGGCACTTGGAGGAAAAACAGCCACTAGTTTTCAAGAATCCGGTGCACTAGCTGAACTTTTTAATTGCAAGCCCTGTATAATATATTTCTATTGGGACAGATGTGGTAGCTACAATTTAGTGGCTTACTTTACATTAGCATCACTGTAATATTATATGATATTTTGTTATTTTCATCAATAACTTATATCATTCCTGACTTTAAAAAAACTGTATGCTTGTTTTAATCCATTGTAGTACGCAGGCCTACTCAGCAGTGACTTGATGATATTTCTCAGTATAATATTACCTACAGGGGCTGCAGGCTGTCATCCTATTGGCTCTGATGGAGAGGAGATTTGTTTGTCACTTGTCTGTCATATCATTTATCTACACACGTGGTACGGTGTGTTTGTATGTAATACTGCTTTCATGCTGCTTTGTTTTGTGGCTTTTGTGTGGATTTGGTCAGATTAGATCAGTACTGAACTGGGCAGTGCTGGCTACAATGTGACCCAAAGGTATGAAGAGAACAGGCCCACATTCCTCACTCACTGATGAGAAAGGTTTTTCTTTTTTTTATTAATGGGGAGCCTAAGAGGCGGTTAGAGCCCTGTTGCCTCCCTCTGCCTCTGAAGTAGAAATCAATTGATTGAATTTATTTCTAATCAAAGGGGAACTCATCTTTAACCACGTCATAAGGCATGTCTACAAGTTCATACAGCAGTCATAAAGTGTTATATCACCTCTACATTCTGTTGATGCCTTAGCCATAAACACATACATTTAAAAGCATTTATATAACTTAATGATCAACACAGCATTAACTGATTTATTTGATAATAGAAATCTCAGCATTTGAGTCCATTTATTTTTTAGCAAACTGTGTAAAATAAAGTTTCAGTCACCACACCATTGTCTGCTTCTCTCTCCTTGTCCTCTTGGACTTCTGCACAATGGTTCTTTACATGTTGTTACTTTCTTTTCCAAAGCACATCCAACCACTCTCTAAAGACAGTTGATAAATAGCTTTTATTCATAAGTTTGTGAGTAGGAGCTAAAGGTGAAGGATTTGTACTTGTAGCAGCAGTTTGATTCAGAAAACAGGCTTTTCAGGGCTTTTAAAGGCTGGTTTAAGACCTTCTCACTGAGGGAAAGGAATCTGTCTGGACCTCCTTTCCACTGTATTATTGATAGGTGTCATTATTGAGATGCGTACTGTATATTATGCCACTGATAAAACAAGACACGATAGCCTATCACTAACGTACTGTCACACTTTGTGTCCAGGACCTGCTGTCTCTGACCCCTGTTGAAGTGATGCATGCTGCAGGGCTGAGCTACCAGAGGGCCTCAGAGCTGCTGCAGTTAGTGAGCAAAGCCATTGCACCGCCTTTCACCACGGTTTGTACACAAACCTTCCCAGGTCTACAGGCCACAGTGACTGGTTAACATCAGGGATAAGCAATATATCACTGACACACTCACACCACAGTACATTCTCTCCAGAGGTTTATTCTCATCTGATTAACTCTTGAACTTCTGCTTTGTGGCAGAATTGTGTCACTTAATGGCTGTTTAATATTTGAATAACGTGACTGTGTGTTAGTGACTCTTCACTGGGTCAGCTGCTCTCATTCGCTAAAACCCCATCATAATGCAGTCTCTGGCTTGATGTTTTGGTAGGCTCTGGAGTTGTGGAAGCAACCCTCGACCTCCTGTCTCTCCACGTCGTTGCCTGCTCTAGATAAACAGCTGAGAGGAGGCCTGCCCTGTGGGACCATCACAGAGGTACGCTAAAGAAATAACCACTGTAGCATCTTAGGTTGTCAGTCAGATGTGGTCTGTTCATTCATTTTCATGAGTAGCTTAACATTTTGGAAAATATGCTTATTTGCTTTCTTGTTGAGTTAGATGAGAAGATCCATACAACTCTCATGCCTGTCCGGTTAATATAAAGCTACAGCCAGGCTAGCTTAGCTTAGCTTAGCTTGGTGTAAGGACTGGAAACAAGGGGAAACGGCTAGTCTGGCTCTGTCCAAAGTAAACAAAATGCACCTACCAGCTTTTATCCAAAGTGACTCACAATAAGTACATTCAACCATGTGGATACGACCCAAGAATGGCAAGACTCCTGCAAGTACATCTACTTCATCAAATATACTGAACTGCTTCAAGTGCTACATTTAGAGACAATAAGAGATAGTTTGTTTATATTAATTTATCTTCACTCTTACACAATCACACATTTTACTCACGTGTACATGCGTGTACATGCGTCATGTATACATTTAATGTTTTAAAGTATATATGTAAGACAATGTATGTATGTGTAGAAGAAGAAAAAGAATCAATGTATGTGTGCGAGTACAGTGGGAACATTTATCGTGCTCTGATTGGCTGAGAAGCTAGATGCTGCCTCCAAATGACTTCTCTCCAGAAATACTCCGTCAATACGTTTTCTCCACGACTCATTATGGGCTCAGTCTCTCTCTTATAACTGTACTCTGCGATGGCTGCCGTGTGGGCGTTGATTGACAGCTGTATGTATCTGATACTGTACCTGTAAAGCTGCCATTTAACATCAGTGTATGAAGTCACAGTGGAATCCAATCCAGACAGATGGAGAACAAAACTACTAATGATATTCTAGTTATTTGGTAATCTTGTAATCTTTCTGAAAAAGAGCGTTTGAGCCTGTTGCTTTATATTTACTGTACAGACATGAGAGCTAAAAAGTGGATAACGATATTTGCCATAATGTTCAGCTTTCCTTTAGTGCTTCAGTATTGTCCATACACATACAGTGAGTGCATCTACATGTGAGCACTTGCGTTGCCCTTACTGTACTGCACTGTCATGCCAGCTGTGGAGTGAATTTAGCATTAGGATCTGAATCAATGCTAACTCATCAGACCCAGCCCCAGCTGTGGGTCTGCTGTACAGTGAGGACGTAGTGTACAGTAGGTGCACATGTCAGAATGAGACGACAGTTAGTGTTAGTGTTACTCTACCTGCTCTCAGGTGACGGGGCCGTCTGGCTGTGGGAAGACTCAGATGTGTTTGATGCTGAGTGTTCTGGCCACGCTGCCAAAGAGTGAGGGCGGCCTGGACAGCAGCGTGATCTACATCGACACAGAGTCGGCATTCTCTGCTGAGAGGTAAGACTCAGCTGTCCGCTGCTCCCCCCTCTGGTTAACAAAGCACAGGTGACACACAGGACAGGTGAAGGGATGACAGAATGTGAACAACATTTAGTTCCCGCTTGTTTATAAATATAATTTTTAGAATTTCTGATAAAAAACAAAGTACACCTTGTACAGTTGTCATCCACAGCTAAAAACTATGGATAAAGATAACAGGAAACAGAAGTCTTACTCTCAGTTGGTCAAAAGCTAAGGATCCTGTTTGACTACTTGTAGGTGTGTGTGTAGTTATATTGAAGGAACAAATTAAGCCCAGAATAAAATAATTGAATGACATGCACCTGAAGTGATAGACAAGAGCTGGGGCAGTTAGCACAAATGCAACAGGTGGATATAGAAACCAACATGTTTTATTAAACCTGTGGGACATTGTGTAGAATTTCTTCTTTGTGAGTTATAATGAGATATTCCATACTGAAACCTGTGATGTGCTAAAAGCAGAAGCATTTCTGTAGATCATGTGATCCTGTTTGCTTTCATTATTGTAAGAAGTAATGATTTAACAGTTTTCACCAAACAGTGCAATCATTCTGTTAGTACAATTAATAAAAGTTACCTAGAAACATTCTAAGTACTAGTCCCAAATCTGGCAACATAGGATATAATATTGCTATTGTACTTTTATTAAAACAAATATAATGATCATTACTGGTCATAAGACATACACACAAGCAGAGAAACCAGTCAGTGGATACCACAGTGTGGAGAAGGCTTCTGGATGTTCTGCTATGAACATTTACTGTCAGTCTTCATGATCCCCTATCAGTGACTGGCATTTCTGGGACTTGTAGTTCTGTGAGATAGTTAAGGAGCAGTTGCTGGTTACTGAGTTTCTGCGGTGGAACAGCTGCTTCATATTCATATATATTTTAAGAAGCTGTTGTTGCTGCTGTGTGTGCTAGCAGCTGTTTATAAATGCCAAGCATTTCTATCGGTCAATGTGAGTTTTATTAGCTGTTTTTTGGAAGGCTAACAAAGTTTAGTATGCATGTTCCTCACAGGTAGTACAGTAGCTTTAAATAAAAACATAGTGATCTTTTAAGAACAGCTGCATTTGCTCCCATATTCCACTGCTGCTAACAGAGATACTTGGGTTGAGTGACAGAAGCTGTGTTCTGTCTGATCATGTTTATAGGTATTGTGGAGATGTGAAGATTAGCTTATTAATATAGTTGATCTACTGTGCTTACTTCATAGCTGCATGACTTATTTGTTTCTTTATTTCATTATATAGAACTATAAGAAGCAAGTGGCGGCTAGGTGCAGTGGTGTTCACTGGTGTGGTGACAGCATTTACTAAATATACTAGAAAACGGTTTTATGCCTCTTCCCAGACCTGTGGCTACTCAACATAGCGAACCAGAAGGTTTGAAGGTTGTAGAGAGTCTGTTGTAGAGAACTCTGAAGAGTTCTGACGAGAAGGAGTCTGCAGACCAGGCAGAACAAAGCGCTTATTTTGGAGAAAGTACAAACACATACAGTAATCTGCAAACGACAGCATTTTATTGGGTGAGATGTAATTTTTGCATTGTATGATTTGAAAGGAGAGTATACTAGTAAAGACACTGCATTAATAGTGTGGTAAACAAAGGGCAGATTGAGGCTGGATGTTGACTGAGAAGTGCAGAAACAGCTGTGCTTCACTGTGTGTGATGTCAGGCTGGTGGAGATCGCACAGAGCCGCTTCCCAGACTACTTCATCTGTAAGGAGATGGTCCTACAGATGGCTGGGCGGGTCCATGTCTTCAGGGAGCTCACCTGTCAAGATGTTCTCAACAGGTACAGTATGCCAGGATTTGTTCTGATACTGCTCTCTGAAGCCAAGCGGAACCTGGACTAAGTATCACTGAATAGCAGCATAGCATGAAATCATTTAGTTAAAGAGAGACCATTGGCTGAACACACACACACACACACACACAAACAATATGTAGGATTGCATGTATGAGTCCCAGTGCATGGACAGTGTCCCTGTCAGCCTGTCTTCAGAGTGGGACTCTCTGACTGATGTCTCTGCTGTGACCTCTGTTAGACTGGATAGACTAGAAGAGGACATCATCTCAACCAAGGCAGGTCTCATCATCCTGGACTCCGTGGCCTCAGTGGTGAGAAAGGAGTTTGACACAACGCTGCCCGGCAACCTGATGCACCGCAGCAACCTGCTGGGCCACGAGGCCACCACCCTCAAATACCTGGCCCACCAGTTCAACATACCTGTGAGTACGCACGCTCTTTCAGGTAGGTTGGATGGAGATGTGAAAGGGTTAAACACGCTGCTGTGTTGCACTTCTACAGTGATCCAATCACATTTACAGACAAATAAAATCCTATTAAAAGTGGTCATTTTTAAAGTGTTGCTAAACAAATGGGCTGTTGTATTCTGTATTTGATCTGTGTATGGATTAAACACCTGAGATGAAACATATGCATGTGAAGTGCAGCATTAATGTAAAGTATTCCACTGTGCTGGAGTGACCCTTCATGAGTTTCAGCTATCAGCATGTAGGTAAAACACCTCATGACTTCAGTCAACCAGTTCATTTGAATGACCAGTGTGTAACAGCATGGTTCCATCAACAATATTACACAGACACAAGCACATGGACACAATTCACATTCGGCCCCGGTGTGACCGCACCCCCCATACCCTCTGACACTCGGCCAGCGAGCGTACACATTGAACTTGTTTGTTTTCCAGATAATCATATTATATATGAATGTTGGCTTGTAGTGAACAGTTTCCCAGCAAAGCTACTTTGAGTACAGGTTAACCCTTTAAGTGTAGCAAGGTGAGGAAAGTGGCAGTGTCCAGTTAACTGCATGTTGACTGTTAGTTGTTGTAATTTCATTTTATCACCACTAGATGTAAGTGCTGTCGTATGAAGAGTTATGTTTCTAAATGAAATACCAACCATCAGACCTCTGCAACAACCCATTCAGATAAAATGTATTTTAGTCCTTCCTTCCAAACAGTTTCAGGTGAAGAACTTGATTTACTAATACTACTGCAAATGGTCATCAGGGCTGCAGAAAGTTTGGCATTAAGCAGAGTATTAACCAACACTGATGTTTCAGATGAGTTATAATACACTGCTGCTTGATGCTGGGCTAGAGATAATCACATCTTGAAGATGTCTGGAAAGCAGTGGAGAGCAAAAGAATGTGCAGGTTATCTGTCTCGGCACAGGTAGTACTGGTACAATGATTTGTTTCAGGTCTAGGGGATTTAATTCCCACTGAGCCCTCCGGCTGTACCAGCTACTAACAGGCCACGACATACCTGAATGATTGGGTTACCAGTTAATAAAAGGATGCAGGCCTTACCTGAAGCCCAGGTGATCTCAGCTAACGTAGCTTCCCTCTGTCGCTCCACATGTTCACACAGTGTTGCATGGTTGGAGCTAACTCGCTCAGGTCGGCTCCGGTTCTCTTCTTGGGTTAACAACCATACACTGAGGATCATTATATCATTCATTGTCCATCGCAGTCAATGAAAATGAAAAGCCGCTCCTTGCATTCACCTGCAGTATGCCACTCTACCCTCCTGTTGTTTCTGAGTCAGGCTGCTGGAGCTTCATATTAGCTTCAGATAAACTTTGGAATATATTTTTGCATAGAACGAGGACTGTGAATTTTGTTCCCCGTCTCTTCCAATGGAAGCACATTAGGAAGGCATCTCTTACTGGCCAGTATGAAGAAGAGGGAATACAGCAGTATTAAGGAGAACTGAACACGGCACAGATGGCGCCCCATTCATTCTTATGAAAGTTGCTTCCTCATTGCATACGCCCGAAAAAGCCTGTGTGGGCTTTCTTACGCTTCCACGTTTTTGGGCCCATAGACCATTCACACAAGAGTCCTTCTCCAGTCGACCGGGTTGAGAGCATGCGCGTCCGAGACTTCTGCTGGCCGAGTCGGCTGACTTCCTGTTGCTCCCCGCACACATGAATGAGATAGAATAATTTAATCATACGGCTCCTCTAGACTTTCCAAATGTTATGGGACCGAATTGATCAAATTCTGAAAGTAATTTAGGGGGGTTTGTGATGAACAGATCATTTGAAATATATCTGTATTATATAAATTTATAATCATCTCTGAAAGATCAAAGATTTATAGAAAAGGTCTGCCTGATGGCCATGCATATTATAGTTTCTTCGGTTGGACGGTGACTGATTGTCTAGTTGACTTATTTTGTCAGAGGTACTAAAGAATCACATCACCCCCCTCACTGACTCATATCCCAATTTCTAAATCCTTTGGTTTTAGTTAGAGCCCAACTGACACCATAAATCACAGTATAAGGTGGCTGATAAGTGACAAGATATATCAAAGATATGTTTGAGGTCATTTAGGAGCTATGTCTCCATTACATAGTTTGTCCAAAAGAAAACACTGACAAGCTGACGTTCTTCTCATAAAATGATGAGCCGTCATAGCTCTTTTCTCTGAAATGTTGTCCGAGCACCTCTGTCTTCCTGGACATTTTAGAATTACAGAGATATTATCAGGGTAATGTGAATCTGACAGTTGTTATTCTGACTACACATTGCTTTCAGTGTTGGTGTATTTAAATAATGAGTGGGATAACATGGGTAATGACTTTGCAAGCCAAAAATAAACCATTGCTTCACAGACCCAGCTCATGTGGACTTGTCTGTTTTCTTTCTCTAGGTGGTCCTGACCAACCAGATCACAACTCATGTGGGGACTCAAGGTGAGAGTTGTTCTGTTATGGAGACATGTGTTGGAGCTGGGGTTGGGGTTTACCAGAGGACAGGCCACAACAACAGTGCCTCTGAAACCACATTTGTTTCCACATAGCATGATTCCAGGAAGGAATTGTTTCTTTGATGCCCCTTAAAGAGTAACTTAACACCTGGCTGAAAAGCAGTGTCTCACTGCCTGAAAGTTTCAAGTCTGTTGCACTCTTGAGACCGGTAAATCAAGAGCTTTGCCTTCGCCCCTCTTCACCATGATAGTCCGGTACAACACCAGTATTACTGTTGATGCCACACCAATCCACCTGTCAGTCACATGCTCCATTTTACCCTCGCTGGTAAACAAGACTTCCGGATACTTAAAGTTGCAATCCTTAAGATTTCAGACCTGGTTGATTTGGTGACACCTGTGGAAACAGTGATGACAAATAAATGTTTAATACTCCATGTGCAGCTATGAGCAGCTAATTTGTCAGAAATACAACAGAGGAGCAACTGGTGTATCTGTTACAGTGCAGCCAAACAAACTCAAGTTCTTTTGTTGATAAGTCAATAATAACTTCAACCACCATCTGATTTCATGCTTCACACTACACTGGTAGTTTTCCACACAACAGCAGGGCACAGTGGAGTTGGTTACATTGCTGAGGAGTTGAAGGTGTGCAGCCTGTTGCCTGCAGCTCTTCATCTAACAGCTCACTGTGGCTGCTCCTGACTCTTCCATTACGCCCTTGCAGAAATTTAAAAAGATCAGCTGATGAAAAAAATGCAGACTATGTCATTGTCTTGTTTTGATGTTAATGCTAACTGAGGTAACGAACACATTGCGTTTCCTGTGGCTACTTCACAATGAAAGCCAACCTGTGTTTCACACGGAGCAGCAGCAGTAGGAAATGTTGTATTAGCATTAGCAGTAACTTAATGCAGCTCTGATACAGCATTAGGAGAGTGAACAGTGAGGCTGATATCAATGAGATTGCACTAGATTACATGTATCGTTTTCCTGTGAGTCCCTTGTAGGAAATTACTACTACTAATAAAATCTACGATATAGAGAGGTAATTACTGAATGTAAATACATTACTGTATATGGACCATAATTAGTATCAAAATGGGGTTTGATTTCATGAAAACTTTAAACTCCTTCACAAAGGGAATTGATTCACTCTCAACCCCATCATTACTGCTGGCACGGCACCAATCTGCCTGTTGATCTCGTGTTCCTTCTTACCCACATTCGTGAAGACCCCAAGATACTTCAACTCCTTCACTTGGGGCAGTAACTCACTGCCAACCCAGCAGGAGGAATCCACAGTTTTCTGGCAGAGAACCAAGGCCTCAGGCTTGGAGGTGCTGACTCTTATCCCACCTGCTTCACACTCCGCTGCAAACAACCACCAACAGCCAACTGAACGGTAATATAATACTATGAGACAAGATTTGACTCTGTCCATGATGTGTATTGAACTGTGCGCGCTGTCAGAACACGTCTGAGCACACAGCAGAAGTGTGGCTGAACAGATCCAGTTCACACACATATGGAGGATGGCAGCTGCTACTTGTTGTGCTGCTGACGTCCTACTTTCCCTCGACAGACAGTGTAGAGAAGGAGCTGGATGTAGTGTTTCCACAGTGTTCTGCTGTCTTTCATGCCCTTTCAAAATCTCTCTCTCTTCCAGTTCGACCCCCTCCATCTGTCCTGGCGCTGTGTGTGTGTCTATGTGTTGACAGAGAAGGGAAATTAAACAATAGGATATGTATCCAGTTCAGCCTCCTTATGTAATCAGATTCTACCTGACAGCCACTGCCTTGTCCTCTCGCCTTCTCTCTTTGTCTGTCTTGCTGGTTTCTGTTTCACCCAGGGAACCCCGTGTCTCTTCTCCTCTGTTCCATGTTGGTAGGTGGGGCTCTCATGTCAGTATTGCATTGGACGTAACTCTGTATACTTTTTTTTAGTGGCTGCACAAGTATCTTCTCTCAGCCAGATGGTAAAGTTAAGGAATGACTATTAAAATCTTCTTGGGAGCATGAATGTGCTCAACAGATTTTATGGTAATCTGCCTATTAGGTGACAAGATGACAAGAGGGAAGGTTGAGATTCATTCCCTCGTCTCGCTGAAATCTTACAGCAAATTTCAAGGAGAGCTGACCTCTTGTTTTTGATATATTTTGTTGTTGCATGATCTGTGACACCAGCGGGTATCCAAAACATCCAGGGTTGCTCCTCTGGGGGTGCTAAAACTGAAATATGGATAGCTACAACCTCAAACAGATCAACACAGTTCTTTAGTGTTATGTTGCCTTGGTAAACCTGGGTCCGGACCTCTAAATATATAGAACTTTTCAAGTTTTTCTGGTTTTCAAGTATTAGGTATTACGCACCTTTCAGGCCACAAGAGTGCAGGGCACATTGACAGGATGTTCAAATAAAGCAATTTATCCCTTCATATCCCTCCCAAAAAAGTGGTAGGCTACGTAAAACTGATGACTTATGAAATCAAGTGTTTTACTTTACTGTATTACTTTTACAGTCAATAAACAATGTTGTATCATGACAGAAATAAGAAATGACCAGGAGATGACAAGTATTAAAATCAATAAACTAAACTAACAAAACTATCTGTCAACCAAACTGCAACAGTGAATCTTGCTAAGCATATTGCTATTTCCTGGAGGCAGTATGTACCAGTGTAGACCTGGTACGAATCAGCCTTGAAAAACAATCAATACAAATGACTTGTTCGACCATTTTTTGCCAGCAATACCAGCATAGAGAGCACCAACTGTTTGAACAATCCTTTTTAATTATCGAGATAACTTTATTGTAGAAAAACAGCCATTTTATAATTGGGACAGCAAGCATTTACTTCAGGATGGTTTAAATTGTATTTTGGGACGGTTTGGGATGTTGGTGAAAACATCGCTGCAGTAGCCCGCTTTCGCCCCTTTCTCACCAGGGAGGCGGCCCAGGTGCTCCTCCAGGCACTTGTCCCACCTGGAATATTGCAACTCCCTCCTTGCTGGAGCCCCTGCGTCTGCCATCAGACCTCTGCAGCTAATCCAGAATGCTGCTGCCCTCCTGATATTCAACCGTTTTCCCACACCACTCCTCCGTTCACTACCCTGGCTTCCTGTTGCTGCTTGCATCCAGTTCAAAACTCTGGTGCTGGCCTACACCCCAGCCCGACCTCTGCGCTCCTCTGCCTCTGGACGATTAGCCATCCCATCACTCACAGGACCCTATAGTTGGTCATCTCGGTTAAGGCTCGTCTCTGTTCTGGGTCCACAGTGGTGCAATGAGCTCCCCACTGAAGTCAAGACAGCACTGTCACTGACCATCTTCTGCCACAGGCTAAAAACCCACCTTTCACACTACATCTCAACAACCCTACAGTTTAAAAAAAAACAAAACAAAAAATGCTTTTAGTTATTTGTTAAAAAAGGGATACACTCTATATATGAGATCTACTTGCTCCCACGTGGTTTGAATGCACTTATTGTAAGTCGCTTTGGACAAAAGCACCTGCCAAATGAATGTAAATGTAAAAAAGCTAGCTGGCTACCTAGCTACATCCATAAAAAAATAGCAGCAGAAAAAGTGATGAGATGTGCGAGTGTGTATGACATGGACACAGCTGTACAGGTTTTTGTAAGTCCACTTACAGAAATAACAATGGAGCTGCAGTTGTCCAAACTGAAGCTCCCTCTGACCTCATTTAGTGAAAACGCAATAGCTCAGCAAGTGCCAAGAGCTGCCTCTGCCAACAGCACAGCCACCAGGAGAGGACAAGGAGATACAAACTGGCTGGAATGGCTCTATCCAAAACCCAGAAAGGCCAGGAGAGGCTCAACATACTGAAGGAACAGGGAGCACACTTTAACTCTCTTCCACTTTTCTCTTTTTCTAAAGCAAAGAATGTTGGGGACACACTGGTACATGTGGACATACAAAAAAGGTCCATGCTCTAATTGTAAAAAGGTCATTACTGTTACCAGCTTTGTGACCATAAAAAAGTACAAAATAAAATAAAAAAACTGATAAGCAGTAATGCTCTAGTAATGTTGTCTGCCTTCTTACATGTACCAAATGTGGCATCCAATATGTAGGAAAAACAAGGAGACAACTTAGATTTAGAATTAGTGAATATAAAAATGCTATCTGCCGTGCTGATCCTAAATCAGCTGTTGCAAGACACTTTTCAGACGGCAATCATTCTATTTCAGATTTGGCATTCTGTGACATTGACATGAAGATTCCTAATATGCCATGGTGGCAATATGGATCAAATTTGACTCCAATGTGAATGCAGATCCATCTTTTACCTTAAAACGCTCTGCTCCAGTGGCTTCAATAAATGAGTTAGATCTGACCTGTTTTCTGTGACTCTCTTATTGTATTTCTACACCAGTGGATCCCATTCCCAGTGTACAAGCTAACATTGGTATGTATTTATATCAGTATGTGTATAAGAATGGGTCAGTGCTATGGAACAGTATTCTCCTAATGTGTTTAAATGACTTGACCTGCTGGCAATTGGCTCCATGTGTGTTTAATCAAGCCCTAGATCATTGACTAGGTGCACCTGCAGAGTAACCCATATATAGGGCTACCCATCAAGCAGGCCTCATGTTTCAGTCCCACATGGACTGAAACATTTGCACATTTTCTTCTTTTTCCACTGTACAGCCCTGTAATGTATCAAATAGAACTATCTCTTTGTTGCTCTCGGTGTGTGACTCCTCCTTTGCTGCATTGTAACTTTTTCCCTGACTACCACCAGAGAAGAGACAAAGGACAGTTTTTTCAGGTGCAGCTCAAGCCCTGTGAACCACCTCATACAGTAGTAACTTACAGCTGCACAGAGCACACATAGCTACAGTGATGTCTCCAGTGTTTTTAGTTGTTTTGTCACACTATCTTTGAAGAAATGGAGAGTGTGAGAGAGATGCTCTCTCCTTGTAGTTCTAAATATGCTGAATTGAGCCCTTAGACATGCAAATTACCCTTAATTAATACTACTTCATATCATTCATCAATATCCAACAAAATTGACCCCCTGTTCCTGGTCTGGTCTCCATAACCTGTTGTCGACACCAGTCAGCTGCCCTCACTGCGGTTACACAGGGCATGTCTGTCAAATGATGTCGCTTTTCTCTTCACACAAAGATTTCCCAAGGAAATGTTTTGAGGATGTTAGAGTTGCTGATGTGACAGTAGTGAAGCAGGGTTCCTGCTTAACATGTGGAAAAAACATTAAGGCAGAGAGCAGTGGGGCATGTGTTTGCTGTGAAAGCTCAGTGATGGCCTGACAGGTGAGAAACTTTTCTGCCTGGAGACTTGGAAAGATTTTCCCAATTGAGATAGGATAAATAATCCTTCAAACAAGTTCTGGGTCTGCCCTGGGGTCTCCTCAGCGTGGGATGGGCCTGGAAAACCTCCAAAGCTGAGCTCCTCACCCTGACTCTAAGGGCTGCTCAACGCTCCTGACTAGAGATGAAGGTTGGAAAGTAGATTGATTGGTAAATTGACTCTTCACCAGTCTGCTAGAATACCCACATTATTGGTGACGCTGGCTGACCCAATTCACCCGTTGATCTAACTTTCCATCTTACACTCACCTGTGAATGAGACCCGTGATGGTTTTCTGGTTAAAAACATTTGCAGCTTGTAGCTTCTCTAATGAGAATCTGGGTTTTTTCTTGGTTCATATCATCATTCATTGGTGAGAGCTGTGAGCCTCAGCCATGCAGTCTGTTTGCATCCAGAAAACCAAAACAGGGTTTGATGACAGTAATGAGCTCAACCCGGCAGTAGGCATGGATAGTGCTGTAACCTACTCAGCCCTATGTAGAGTTGCAGAGTTAACAATGCACAGGGTCAACTGATCTGTGTTAATATTTGCACATTGTCTGCTAATTTGAAAATGAAGCCCACTTCATTAACATTATTGAAGTACGCTGATAGTGACTTGCCAATGGAGTTTTAATATAATTTTCATTTTGGCAGGAATTATACGTGGAAAGTAAATTTGGATTTTATCATTTTAATTTTGTAAAATGAACATTTGGTTTGATTAAAAGATGTAATTGTAATATTGTCACCTGGACCCCCATGGAGAATATCTCAGGCAATGAATTTGATGAATTTGGGAAATGGTGAAACAGAACAGCATGCTTTTAGGTCTCATCCTTCAGCTCTGATATTAAATCCCCCAAGCCATGATGTCACTGGAACAGCAAGAGTCAGAGTCACAGCCAGGCAGCCAGGGCTGATAGCAGTATCAGGTGCTAACCAGCTAGTTTCAACTGCAGGAAAGTATTCAGTTTTTGTTTTCTAAGAAGTCTCTTCTCATCCAAAACTGCTTTCTGATAGCCAAGGAACAATCAGGCGGAGATGACACTGCAGATTGGGTATTGGCTAGGACGTGACCGACCAACATAAAATACTGTTTCTTTGTGAATGTCACTATAAAATGTGTGTTTCTGCTATCAGTTACATTCATTCAGTTATGGCGGGCGAACACAAATATACTACAGGAGCTTTTAGTGTTGAATTTGTTCCTAAGGTGAGTTCCTGTTTAGTTCCCTGGTACTATTAGGTTGAAGGTCTATAAGCTTACACATTACATTGTATTACTAACACACAGCTACAGAGGCACAATATACCACTGAGCTTCTGGGTATCGGGCTGATATCAAAAGTGAGCATTTTCAATGAGTTTAGCTATAATAGGCTGTTTCAGATGAAAGGTTTCTGATTTTTGAAAAGATAAAACAAATATTTAACTGTCTGAGACAGCTGATCTCCTTCACGGGTTGCAACACTTGGAAATAGTGCAGTGCTTGGTAACAAGTCAGTAGAACTACTCATAAATCAGTGTTTAAACATATGCATCTGTGCTAAGCATCACATCAAAGTAGAGCAGTTCGCCTGCACTGGTGGACACTCTTTGGAGACACTTCTTGGGACTGGGATCAGTTTCTCTATTGAGCCTTCCTATTATTAGCTGCATCTCTTCAACAAGTAATCATCCGTTATTAAGTTATTTATAAGTTATTAATGATTAATTCATCATGAAGTCACATTAAAACCGTTATTCTTTAGCTCCAAAGCCATGTCTGCTGTGCTGTGTGTTTCAGGACCTGTCCTGCCTGCTGAGGTGGATTCTGCGTTTGTGACAGCGGCTCTGGGGAACACATGGAGTCACAGTGTCAACACACGTCTTATTGTTCAGTATGTGAACACATGTCAGAGACAGGTGAGAGATGCACCCGTACAATGCACATGTATACTTGAGCTTTGAGGCTGATGCTCGTACCCAAAGTGACAAAGTGAGTGAACAGAGGGATCCCTCCTCTGTTCTCACCAGAAAGTCAAGCACGTTCTCAGTCGGTGTTGGGCTTTGGCAGGGTTGCCTGGTGGATTCTATTTGTGACAGATGATGCGGCTCTGTTGGCATCAGACCGTGACCTCCAGCGTGCACTGGGCTGGTTTGCTGTTGGGATGAGAGTCAGCACCTCCCAGCCATGGCCATGGTGGATTGCTCCCTCTGGTTTTGGAGGGAGTTATTGCCTCAGGTGAAGGAGTTTAAGTATCTTGGGGTCTTGTTCATTTGGGTAAGAAGGAACACGAGATTGGCAGGCAGGTTGGGCTCAGCCTTAGAGAGACAGGGACTTTTTTAGATGGAGCTCAAAGTAGAACCGCCTCACCTTTGCATTGAAAGGAGTCATTTTGAGGTGTTTCAGACATCTGATCAGGATGTCTACTGCACGCCTTTAGAGGTTTTACAGGCACATCCAACTGGCAGGAGCCCCCGGGGCAGATCCAGAACAAACTGGAGGGATTGTATAGCCCTTCTGGCCTGGGAAAGACTGGGCCCACTAGGAAGAGCTGGAGGATGTGGCTAGGAAGGATGTCTGGGCTAGCTTACATAACCTGCTGCCACTGTGACCCTGACCCAGATAAGCAACGGAAATGATGGACAGATTTATGAAAAATAGAAACTGAGCCTTACACATGTGATTTGGTCCTTCCTGATAAACTCAGCCTGCATGAATTCGGGGGGGGGCAGTAATGAGGGAGAGGCTGCATTGCAGTATCTTGTGTGTATAGTACTTGCACTTTTAATGTCTTCAGTTGTGTTACTTAGTTTTTATTGTGTTTATGTATTTATGTTTTCATGCTTCTTCTCTGCAAAAAGAATTTCCTCTTGTGGGATAAGAAAGATCTGAACTGAATATAGTATCTTATTAGTGTCAATTAGTGTAATGGTGTTAATTATACAGCCTCTGTCCTGCATGTGGTCCAGAGGGATTGAGCTCCCAAGAAGAAGACTGCATCAGTGAGACCACCTCATCAGAATAAGGTTCCAGGTTTGGTACCACTGGGCCTGTGCAGAGACCTATACTAAAACATGCGCTCACAGACCATATCTATCTAACCAGCATTAGAGCCAGACACACTGCACAGAAACACTGTAGGGAGGTGGAGAAGAAATGGTTCCAGCACATAACTAAACTAACTATGACTGTTTGCAGTCGAGCTGCTGGACCAGTCATGCCAAAGATGTAATGCTGGTAAGACCTCTTACTCTGTTTCTCCTAATGTTTCATCATTTCATACACTTTCTGGAAAAAACACAGAAGAGAATGTTACAACATAACATCAAGTGACAAATGTTCCAAAACTGAATCACATGATTAAAGTCCTTTTTTACTTTTACAGTTTGTAGCAGTCTCTGCAGGAGCTCCAGACATCCACTTTGTGCTGAAATGATTTCCTCTTCATAGACTTCAGTCAGTCGGCTGCTAGTGTTACAGTTTGGGTGGTTTGGATGGTCCAGGAGATTTGGAGCACAGCAGCCTAGATAATAATACCAACCCAAAGAGGGTTGTTGATGTGTGTGTCATGTGTCTGCGGGTGGTTTAATGGCACCAACTGGAGAATCTTTTACATTTTGGGTGCCAGGATAAAACAAAGTTTAAGAGCGCCTGATCTACAGGGACTGTACCACCTTAATGTTAGAAGTTGGTGGCTCATGATCCCTGTATGCTGCGACATGGAACAGGGTTCCCAAAGAATCACAGTCAGGACAAAGGGTTCTTCTGAGCCCTTTTAGCTCGGAGAGTTTGCCACCTTCTTGTTTTCACTTGATGGCAGCTGAGTTGAATGCTTTGTGACAATAGCCTTGATAGTATCTTCAGATCAAGTTGGCTGTTAAGCTAACTCTTCATGTTGATGTTTATACTCAGTGAGCTGACATGAGTAACACAATTCATCCTCTTCACAACAAACCGAACACCTTCATCCTTCCTCTCTCTTACTCGTTCCTTCCCTGTTTTCTTTCTGCCCTCTCTGCTCACTCGACTTTTCTCTCATCGTCTTCTCGTCCCTCTCCTACTGTTTTTCAGATCTTGATAGCCAAGTCCCCCGTGGCTCCATTTGCTGTGCTGAACTACACCATTCAGAAGCAGGGGATCTGTATAGATGGTGAGTGAACGTCAGACCACAGATACAGGATTCAGACAGTACTGATAATGCGTTTAGTTGAGCACCTTGATGAAAGTGTACATTTACAAAAAGAACCAAGCTCATTCTATTTGGTGGCTGCATGTGCCTTTTTATAATGAAGCTAATAAACAGTGTTCATGAAGCACTGCTCGTTGTACAAAGTGATTTATCGTCATTTACCAAACAAATCTTATCAAAGATCAAACAAACTAGAAGTCTCCAAAGCACAGACAAAAATGAACAGAGAAAAAAAACTATAAATCAGGGTAGGAAAAAGGAAGATTCAGGAAGAGGCACAAATGATAATATAAACTTTAGGATTAATAAACAAGATAAAAGCTAAGCCACCGCACGGAGATTAACGTCTTTGTGCTCCCTCGTGGCAGAGTTGAACAGTTGATGTACAGTCATCACGGAGCCGATCGATCAGTCTCTCTTCCATCTTCACAGTCGCTCAGTAAACAGTGGAATATTAAGGTAAATAGCTAATGCTACAATGCTACAGGTAAACAAAATCCTCCTTCTTCACGTCTGCCGGTCTGATCGCCGGCGTGATTGGCTGGCGCAGCGTGACGTCGGGTTGCGTTTCTCCAAAAGTTGAATCCGTTTCAGCTTTTTTGCCGCAGGCCGCTGCGTTTTTTTGCGGCCCGCACCACCACAGCCTGAACGCAGTACCCACGTTCAAATGAAAAGGAAAATCTGCGTTTTCTCCGCAGCACCTGATTCACAATGTGAATTCGGCTTAAGCCAGTCTCAGTCAGTCCAGCGATACCTGCCCGGGTTTTCAGGATTGAGCTGCTGGCTTCTGTAAAACAAAGCAGGTGAGAAGACAGTCAGCTACCAGGTGGTGAGCTGTGGAGTGAGTGAGTGGCAGATAAGTGAAAGATGAACGGTATGAGGGATTAAACGGCCTCACTTTTCCTTCCTCTCCTCTGCACTGCTTTCTCCAAACTGAATGCCACTGAAGATAAAGGAAGGGGACTGAATGTTGGTGTGAACCAGGGACAAATCATTAGCTAGGTTTTCATCCAATGTGGCACACAATTTAGCTGAACTTCGAGAAAAGATGGCAAAAGAAAATGTGAATTAATGTGTGTTTTCATACACTACTGTTGCAGTAGAAGAGGGCGCAACAAGATGACGTAATTAAAAGAGCACCAGTTAAACCTCAAACAGTAAAATCCATGTGGAAAACATGATGGAAATATGGCCTTTCTGTTAGTTTCATGTGTTCATTTGAGGAAGGTTACAGCCTCCTCATCGCTCCACACAGATTCACTATTTTTCATCTCTTCAGTAGAGACTTCAGTGGACGTTAAAGTCCCATGCTTCATGTATGTCATGATTTATTTGATAAGTTTCAGTTTTTCAGTTGCACTTTGTCACCAACTTTTTCCACCTCAGCCAAGTGACAAAACGTTTTTTTGAACCTCCACTCTGGTTTTATTATGCACACAATGAAAATGTGCATAAAATCAACAACATTAACAGAGTGGTGAGTCTGTGAGTTGGCTGACAGCTCACATCATTCTAACCCTCTGCGTTGTAGCTGTCGAGTACTCACCAACAACCACAGTCCTGCTAGCAGATCCTTTCAGACATCACTGTTCATATCATTTTAACAACATAATGTCTTGTGTGTGATTCCCAGGCTGACCGGCCAGTGAAATGAATTGTTCAACAGGCTGTTTTCTCCCGCTGGACAATGTTAATTATACAAGACCCTGCTGGGCAGCCTTTTAATGGCTCCCATTCTTTTTTGGGGCCACATGAATCTTCATAATTTTGAACTGCCAAATGAATGAGCATTTAACCATTTTGACTGCAGTTTGCGGTTCTGTGCTCCTTTTTCACCTGACGGGTACCAGGGTTAACTGGTCTAATGAGGGAACAGCCTGTTGAACAGTTCCTTTCATCAGCAGGTCAGCCTGGTTTATTGTCACAGTCACATGGTCTAACAGATACTCATTAGGCTGACATTACGACTAGATGAGCAGTTTGTTTTATGATTGCACATTCTGGTTGACCTCTTTTCAGTGAGTTCAGTGCCGTCTGATGAACCCACCGATGAATCTTTAAGGACTGTAGGTCTTAATGTTCATCTCTAGAATCAGAAATAAAAAGACTGTATTAGAGTAATGAGTGTGCAGCTCCCCTCCTTTCTTTAGTGGTTAAACCAAACACAGGGAAAACTCTGTTAATAGAACTCTTCCCAGGGCACGGCACTTTAGTTGATCTGAATTAGGTTTTATCTCTCCTTGTTTACATTACTCAGAGCTTAAGACTCAGCCATTTTCCCATAATCCAGTGCTGTGCCCTCATCCTGGGCCAAATGAACTAAATCAGCACTGTATAATACTGTTAAAAGTTCACTTACACTTACTCATCCTCATGCTGAGGCCTCATCATGTAGATGACACACACACACACACACACACACACACACACACACACACACACACACACCCTGAGTCCAGTCATCTGTCAGCATATTCAAATAAACACAGTCATCATTTTAGAAATCACTTTTTGGAACTGGAAATTGTCTGGAACGAGGAACCATTGTGCAATGTTTTCACTTCCCATGAACACATTATTGCAATTTGCCTGATGACATTAAACAATTTTGCAATACATGATGGACAGGCCGCCCAAAACAAATTGAATTTTAAGAGCCTTTTCCTCACACATGATTAACAGAGTGGAACTCTGACCAGAAACATTATTGCTCCACGTCGTCTGCTAAGATCTGCTCATTTCTAGGCTTTCACCCCTCCAAACTCCAAATATACTAGAGTGCACAGGGATGAAGTAATTACACAACTCCAAATATGCAAGTCTTTTTGTTAGTGGGAAAGAAGGTAGAACAAGTATCTTCCCTGAATAAAGTCACACACTTTCTCCAAAACCATGATATTGTTGTTTGTGGTGGTAACCTTGAGGCCTGGCCATCTTTGTTGTGTGTCAGTCAATGATTCAAGGATTCAAGGTTTTAATTGTCATTCTACAACAGGATTGCACAATCAAATGCAGTTGTAGCCCCCTCCATGCTACACACACGGAAAATGTATAAACAGATATTCAAACATTTAAATTAGAAAAGAATATATATATATATATATATATATATATATATCATCAATGTAACCTCTATCCTCTTTTGGTAGTGAAAGATGTGTCTGTAACATCAAGTATCGAGTCAGATTTGTAGTCTTTTTTACCAACTCTTTGGTTGGATGATTCCTGATTCAAATCAAACTTTTACACTCTTTTATTTGTACAGCTTTGGCTTCCTTTGTTATTAATAATACAAATATCTGTGGCTCACTGCTCTGTGAGTTCTTGATGACTGCCAGGTGTATTATCTACTCATTAATATGGCTGAACATAGCTAGCTTAGCATATAGATTAGCGGCAAGGACAAACAGCTTTGTCCAATGTGAAAAATAAGCTACCAGCAGCTGTATTACTCTGTATCTCGTTTGTTAACAAACAGAAATGTAAGAGCCACAGCTTGTGGTTCCAGGGCGTTTTCCCAAAATGTTGAACAGTTACAATTAAATAATACAGTTAAATACATTTCAGGCTATATTGGCATGGGAAAAAAAAGAAAACACTGCGATATGAGGACAGAGATGGAGAAGTTAGAGTCCTGCTGCATGTCCTCCTGCGTCTGGCTGCCATGAGTCTGTGCTGTAAGCCGAGGCTGGCAGGAAGAGAATAATGGTGCCCCTGTTTGCTGTGTGAGACTTAAGATCAAAATCATGTTGGTGGGAGGGGGAGTGGGCAGGGGTAGCTGGGGGGCAGGAAGCAGGGGATGCCTATGGGAACACCACTATCCACTTAGAATTAAATTGCCAGTCCTGTCTTTGATCGCTTGGAGGGGGGGATTTCATTCTGGGCCACTTTTCACTTGCCCTCTTTTGGCCACCCAGACCACCCTCATCTACCTCTTCCCTCTCACATCTCATCCTGCCCACCAAACTACTACAGACCCACAACTGCCCTCTCTTTTCATGCTTAACAGCTGGGCGGGTGCAGTTGTTCACAGAGCTGTGGGAAGGCAGTGTCCGAAGAATAGGCTCTCCAGTGTGGTTGCAGATGGCCTGCTCTGTCACCACCACAACCCACCAACCCACTGGGGCTGTAAGGCTTCAGGGCCACAATCTCATCTCCTCCCTCTCATCTCATCTCTTCTTCTACCACTAATTAGCAGTGACGTAATCTGGGACTTTGACTTACTTACCGAAATCACAGTTTACTGCTTGTCAACTATATTGTGTCACCAAATACCCTCAGCATGCGATATAAACAAATCATCATAGTGTGATGTGATAACTCTGCATGGATGGATGCTGGTGTAACAGATAATGAACGACAATACTATCAGATAGTTATCTGATCTCAAAACACATTATGATGATCTACTTGTCCAAGAAGTGACCTGACAATGTTGAGAATCGCGTGTTGCTCGTTTTTCATTTGAGGCAATAAAATGAACACCTGTAACTACGTCAGGAGGAGGGTGGGGTTCTTCCTCATTCAGAATATCAAACCTTTTTTTAATTGGATATCTTCAGAGGATGGTGAGGTGTGAGGCTGACAGAAGTGTTCCCCTTCAGTTTACCAGAACACAGAAAGCCAGCGCACAGGGCCAAGGGCAGTGAAGTGCAGTTGTGTGCCAGGACACTGTTTCCTTGCTGAGCTGCAGTGGGCGGGATAGAAACACAACGAGGGAATTTAGTGCTACACAGAGTCTAACTTTAGAAGAGTCTAACGTGTTCTGTTTGACTCAGATCAGCTTTGGAACATTTTTGTACAAAACAAGGACTGGATTTTACATTAGGAAGGGATGTCTCGACAGGCAGTATGGAGAGGAGGAATGATTATAGCGAGTAAAACCTGTTTCAGTGAATATCGGGCACCTGGCCATTGTTTTAAGATAAACTTGAAAAGTTGTGAAGCTATCCTGTAAAGTGCATTTTGTTCCTGTTTCTGCAGAAATGACATTAGAAAGTCTCCTAGTTTTTAATCAGTCTTGTTTTCCTCTAATAGGAGATGTTAGACTCCTGTGAGCCATAATGCAGGGCAGCTGGCTGATATCTCCATACAGCCGAGGCATGCAGGGCAACAAAAAGATCTGACAGATCAGAGACACTGACAGCATATGTGTATTGATACAGTTAGATTAAAGCATATTTCCAGTTTAGGACAACTGGGGTCTTATGTTTGTATCTTTAGCCATCCTTTCTATGAGTTATGATAACATTGTAATCACCAAAGTAATGGCTGAAAGTCCGACAGGTTGGGAAAATGAGCAGTCAGACGATCGGACAGGTTTATCAGGATGATCTAAACCCCTTGACCGAGAGGTCAAACTGAAAGTGAGTGCACCTGAAATGTTGCTAATAACCCCTCATTGAACAGAAACTGTGTGTGCAAACACTGTAAGAACTGCAGGAAGTGCGTCTTTTTATTTTGAACCTGTCTGGTTGACTGACTGCTGGTGCTTCTTGACCCTTCAGACCTTGTGGTAGCAATGTTGCCGTGTTCCCAGATCTCAGCAATTAACTTAGTGTGTTAGTGTTAGTGGTAGTCATGCAGAATAGTATGGTGGCCCCCTTAGGACAACCCATACCGAACCACAAGCATTAAGGAAATGTGTTCCAAATACAAAAATGCTACAAACTGTAAAACACAGACAAATTTGTGCATTTTCATTTGTATGGGTTTTTTTTCCTTAGGGGCTACTGTAGAATACCTATCCAAGCTACAAACTAAGTTAGTAAGCTAGCTAGTCACTAATAGGTCAATAAATTCACACCGTTTATTTAAGATACATCTTACCATCATACCATGGACTCCTGGCTGCAAACCGTTCCCCTTTTCTGGAGCAGTTTATACTCAGACAGAGGAGGGAGGGTTATATAAGAGTAGACAGAGCTAGTCATTTATGATAGCTCCTCATGTTCCGGACACTCCTGCTCTCTGTTCCCCCAAAGGTAAGCATTGTCAGGACAGCTTTTCTGTTGGTCACCAGTGCAAATTTTTGCGTAAAAGTTCACCAAAGTTGAAGATTTGCGTGGAGTTACTTCACCATAAACCAATCCACTGATCACTGCGATTCCATTGAAATGGACTGATTTTGCTTCAAAATGTTGCAGTTTTACTTTCCGGGTGTTAAAGGGAAACTCCGGTATTTTTAAACCTGGGCCCTATTTTTACAAATTTTGGGGTCGAAATGACTAATACTTACCATTAGTTTTGGAATTGGGCCCCCGGCATCTGCGAACAGGCTGCAATGACTGCAACGTAATCCTTGCGGCAAGTGCTTGTTTTTGCCACTGACAGGCTCACACTGTTAAGTATAATGTTGTCAGACACTTAGAATAACAGTCTGAGCCTGTCAGTGGCAAAAACAAGACTTTTAGTGGACATACTTTTAACGGGCGAAATTGCCCACTATGGATTACGTTGCAGCCATTGTAGCCTGTTTGCAGATGCTGGTGGAGGCGATCTACTGGATCAATTCCAAAACTAATTATTAGTCATATAGACCCCAAAATTTGTAAAAAAAGAAAAATAATAATAATTGGGCCCAGGTTTTAAAATACCAGAGTTTTCCTTTAAAGCAGTTGCATTTTTCAAAGACAGTATACAGCCTTTCCTTCACCCATGATTTTTCCATCTCTGGTCTCACACAAAATGCTTCCAGACATTACTTCTGTGGTGTCATGACTATCAGCACGACTCGCTAGTTTTTACCTGCTACGGCTAAGTTTACTGAAAGAGCAACAGGGCATGAAACAGATCAGAGTGAGAGTGCATTTTATGAGCGCCCCCTGCTGCGGTACATTGCATGGCCTATTTTGAATTGGGACAGCTCATTACAGATTGAATATTTAATATTTCCACACTTTGAAATTGTAGTTTGAGTTTAGAATAAAAAGTGACATCCATTGTTCACAGTTGGAAACCATGGCCAATCCTATGAAAATAAGATCCAAGTTGTAATAAACAGGAATTATCCAGCAAACCATTCTTATTGGAGGAGACAGTGTATTGAAGAAAGGAAGTGAAATTGAAGCAGGAGCCGAGAAGTGGCTGATAAAGAGAGGAAGGAAGAGTGAGTCCCAGAAAGCAGGAGGAGGGCAGTGCAGAGTTAAGTCTGGAGGAGAACAAATTGAAAGTTGCTCGTAATCACACAGAAGGAATGCAGTCAGTGTACACTGTTAAACACTCCCTAAGCCCTGGCTCCACTTCACTCTCTCAGCACTGCACACAAAGCCCTCTTTGTTCTGCTGCTCTTGTAAAGTGAAATACCCCCCCCCCCCTTCCCCTCCCTCCCTTTCCCCTCCCTGACTCATTCTCTTCTCTCTCCTCTCTGCTTTTTATTCTTTCCCTCCTTTCCCTTGTTGTTCAACTTCCAGTCTCATATTTTTTCCTGTCCTGCCCTTTCCCCTTCTGTGTCATTTCTGACATGCAGTTATTCGGAAAAACTCACAATGAGCATGACAGCAGAGGAAGCTTAAGTTCCTGGATAGCCAACATAACAAGCTAGCAGTGGTTCAGAGTACAGGGGTGATAGCTGAAGCGACCCGGGGGTTTGATATAACTCTCGGGAGAGATCAAATAGGACAGAGAAGTGCTGGCTGAAGACATAATGAGCCAAACTGACAGACTGCAGGAATCATAAACCTCTGTCAGTGTGTTTTCTGGGAGTAGCTGAGGTCAGTCCTTACATATAGTTTCTATAGTATAGTTTATGAATGTGTGTGTCGATGCTTCTGTCCGTCTACAGTGGGGAGGTTTTATAGCCAGGCTGTGTGACCTCTCACATGCTGTTCATGGAGTGTTACTGTGGTGTGAGAGTTCACTGGTGTAAAGAGTGAGCAGAGAGCTGCCTCTTTGCCTGTCGTGGCCCAGCTGCTGCTCAGTATTCCCACCACACGTCCACTTCCAACAGTGGGCGAAATGTGACAGGGGAAGAGAAGTCGGCACCACAGTAAACACTCAAAGTTGTAAAATTTCAAAAGTGCTGGTCAATAAAATGAGCCATCATCTACCATAAGTGTTAGGCTGGTGTTTCTTAATGTCTTAGTACCAACATTTTAAAGGATAATACCCATTTATTAGAACTGGGGTCTTATTTTTGTAGTTTTGGCCATCATTCCTATCAGTAATCAATACACTATCCCAAGAAACTGTAGTTATATCTGCAATGCAGGATTTACATCCAGTGCCAACATTCAGTGCTGATGCAGGAAGTAGGGCGTGGAAGTAACACATCCGATTTTCCTGCAGGAAACTGGAGTTTGCGTCACATCATAGACCTGCACTTGTTGGCTAACTGTAATCCCATAACCCTTACCCTACCCCTCCCTTAACAAGGAGCACCCTAACTTAACTAAGTGTTTAAGTTGCCCAACTCAGTTTGAGTTTGACCTCCAGATAAAGTGGTTTAGATAATCCAGATACTAGATAACTGTTGGCTTCTAACCTGTCTGATCATCTGACTGCTTGTTTTTTTGACCCACTGGACTTTGTTGTAGTGATGTCACCATGTTTCCAGATCTCAGTAATTATTTTGGTCATCATCATAACTGATAGAAATGATGGCCAAAGCTACAAAAGTAAGACCAGATTTAATATAAAGTGGAATTATCCTTTTGGGTTAAAAAGATTTCTGGTATCACATTATTTCCTTCATAAATGTACTTTCAGAGTGTTTTCTGTCCAACAGGGCCACTCTCTGGCTCCACCTCTGTCTCTGGAAACAATTTCTAAGCTGACACACATTCACTATCTTCACACAAACACGCTTTTCACCAAACTGTCAAACAAAAGCATATTGGTGATGTCTTCAATGCCCCAGTTATATAAGGAGGGAATTACACAACACAGAGTTTAATCCTCTCCATATTTAGGCAGTGTTTGGTGGGGAGAGAGGAAATGAAGCCTCCATGAATCATTGCTGCATTATTTTGTCTCAATCACTTGGTGTGCTTTTAAGATCAGATGGACACAGTTATACTGAAGTGCTTTGGCCTGCAACGATAACATCTGCTCATCACCACTTCAAGCAGAGCTGCGCAAAAATGAAGAAGGTTCATGCCAAACGTCATGCCCACGTTTGCCAAAGCCAACAAACATAGATTTACTATCACATTTTAGGCATGTTGTGCAAGTTTTCCAACCTTGAGCTCAGGAGCCCAAGTGGAGTGAGTAAACAAGTTACGTCTTTGAGATATTGTACGATAGCATTTGTACATTACCTGTGTACAGCTTCCTGAATGCACATGAAAAAAGAACACAAAAGTATCCCACGTTAAGATTCATGTAAACATGCAGTTGCACTGCAGTTGCTGGGGTCATGAGGTGTTTTTGACCCAAAAATGAAGTCACCAGGTCATACGGGTGGTGCAGGGGCATAGTTCTCAGCCACCACAGCAGAGACCGGCGATCTATTCCTGGCAGGCGCTATCTCATGTTTGTGTATTTCAGCAAACACAATTGCAAGGACTCCCATTGGATTCCCACCTATGTCGACAGTGGAGGTAGCTGTGACAACAGCTGCAGCACATTTGGAATTGGGAAATTCAAGTTGGGGGGAAAAAAGGAGAAAATTGAAAATAGTAATAATATTAATAATAATTACGTCACATGCCAGAAGAGGGGCACATTTTTATTCACGCCAGCGTTGTGGCTCTAGGAATGGCAATATCTGTCAATCCACCACTTTGGTTCAGACTGAAATGTCTCAACAACTATTGGATGGATTGCCATGAAACATGGCCCCAAAGGACAAATTGTAATAACCTTGATGATGTAATACAATGTGTCCGACACTTTGGTTTATGATCAAATACCTTCAAAACTAATGACATTCCCATCAGCCTTAGTTGTACTTTTTGTGCTAATTAGCTAATGCTAGCATGCTAACGTGCTAAGCTAAGATGGTGAACAGGGTAAACATACCTGCTAAACATCAGCATGTTAACATTGTCATTGTGAGCATGTTAGCATGCTGACGTTAGGGCTACATGCAAATCAGGTGGTGTCCACAATCAAATAAATGAATCATATTTATGAACTACAAGCAAGACAAAGTTTTACTGTCTTTGCTCACTCTTATGCTCCCTCACACACACAGATCAATGCTCCCTCACACACACAGATCAATGCTCCCTCACACACACAGATCAATGCTCCCTCACACACACAGATCAATGCTCACTCACACACACAGATCAATGCTCCCTCACACACACAGATCAATGCTCCCTCACACACACAGATCAATGCTCCCTCACACACACAGATCAATGCTCCCTCACACACACAGATCAATGCTCTCTGGCCCACACAGACCATTCAGTGGTTGAACTCATCAGGGATCAGATAAACACTACAGCAGCTCAGTACAATTTCTGTATGATCGATCGCATGTGTTGAAATCGCTGGAGGTTTTTTCCTGTTGCTTTCATGCAGTGGTTCTCAAACTTCACACCCCCCTTCAGAAGCCGAAAAAAGTTCATGCCCCCCCATCCCAGCAAAAGTGGATTTCATTTTTATTGATCATTAACAACGCGGGTTATATTACCAGCTGCACTTTGTCGTTTCTTTTCAATGCCTTGGTAGACTGTGTTTTCATGAGGGGTTAGGGACTCTGGGATGGAAGCAGATCTACTCACACGTTCAGAATCTGGAAGCCTTTAGGCAGCAGAGCTGCGAGGCCAGGCTCCCATGACCAAACTGCTGTGAGGCTGAACTGCATGCAGAGCTGTAATGGGTCTCCTCTGTAATGTAACAGTTTGATTTGATTATCGGTGCGTTTGTGTTGGGCCGGGGCCTATTAGAGGAGGGGGCTAGTTAGGACAATTATATAAGACTTTAAACAGGTCTGGGCACAATAGTGGGCCAGTGATCGGATGATTGAAATGATTAGAAGAAGAAAGAGATGAGTTTGGATTTGGATTTCTTCTCCCTAACTTCTCTCTCTCTCTTTATTGTGAGTTGATGCATTTGAAAATGACAGTCTCTGTAATGTGGACAGGAGAAACTAATGTCCCCTTTCACAGAAATTAGAGTACCTCCACATTGTAGTGCCTATAGGTAAACCTTCTATTGCCTCAAACTGGCTTTGATTGCTCATTATATTCACAGTTAATGCTGTGAGACTGCAGGAGAAGTAACTAGTTTTTGTGTATTTGTGACGGTCACAAATGAGAGTAAAACCCAGGATGGCAAATACCAGAATTTCTCTGTAAGTGTTTTTCTGCACTGTAACTTACTTGCACCTCTTCAAATGTGTAATTATCCACAATGCTACATAGGCACTGCAGACACACAAGAACTGTGGTTGATCAGTTCAGGTGTCCTTCAATGTGCAAGTTGAACTTAGAGGCAGTTCAGCCTCTAAGTTTCCCCTGCAGGAACTTAAAGATCCTCAATCCAAAGGTTCACAGAACCTGAACGTTTAAGAACCTGTGAGGTTTTGGTACTTGGTTCTTCCTTGTGTTTTACAAACAGGAATGTTTCAGATATACCACATTAAAAAGGCAACAGGGGTAATGACTACGTCTGCTGGCAGAGAACAGTGGAAACAAAAGCAGTGGATACATGTTAGGAGGTTATGGACCATTAAGTTCCTGCAGTGGAAAAGGGCTAGAGGTCACACTGGTTAGCACAAAGACTGGCAGCTAGCCTTGCTACATTAACAGTGAAAATATGCCTACCAACAACTCTAAAGCTGCATATAGTCTGTCAATCAAACAGACAGAACTCTGTGCAGTCAGGTGCAGGTGTTAACTATGGTGTTATGGAGGAGGACAATCTTAATTCAACCAGTCTGATCATCAGTGACACATTTGAATACACTGAATGTCACTGAATACATTTTGGATGTTGTCATTTCCCGGAGAAGATGGAGCTCATACAAGATGCACCTTATGAAGAATATCCTCATGTTCTCAGTCCACTGCAATGTAAAAGAAAGAAATGTGCAGGACAAAGAGCCCAGATACACACAGCTGGTAGCAGCTTAACGTCCACCTTCACTGTGCAGACTGTTGTCTGTGCACAGTTTGTTGGTACAGGTGGACGTACCTGCAGTATTTATGTCATTACAACTAGTTTGGAAGCTAATCCAAAACTTACACGTGTGATGTGTAAACTGGAAACCTCCAGGTCACAAACACTTTGAATGGACTTTTCAGTGAAGTAGGAGACACCTGGTGTCCAGCAGTTAAACTTTGAAACTAAAAAAAGATGAGCATACTCATAAATTCTGGACTTTCCAGTGAGGGAGAAGGGGTATCTTTCAGTGAATCTGAAGTTGATTTTGAGTTGAATCGTGACCCTATAAATCCAAATCAAATTCAAACATCAGCATTCACAGAGATGCGTTCCTCTGTTAGAAATGCTGCATGCAGTCACTGCACTGTGTGGTCAGCCCAACACTAACTGCTCCTAACACTATAATGTGTCATTTTCTATTTCTACACATGCTTCATACACAAGATACAGTCAGCAAACCACAGGTAGGCAGATTTTTCACGTTCTCCAGTCCTTGAGCAAAGCTCCACTAAACCCATCCAAGATCAGTCTCTGAGCTGGGCTGATCTTCATCATCTGAATTCATCTGAACTGGAGAAAGATGACAAACAAGACTTTTTCCTAGAATTATGGGCTGTTCCTCAAAGTGAGCAGGTGGAAGGTCAGTCATGCTCAGAGGCAGTGTGACGGGCACAGAGTTGCCAACAGAAAACCTGACGGTGGGTCTCATACCTATGACAGTCTACTGCCAAAAACAACAACATTAACTGAATGTACTGTGAGGACAGCGATACAGAGCGTGTCTTGTTTGGCCTGAGGGGACCCTGATAATTGACTGGGTCTCTGTTTGTGTTCTGTGTGTTTTCCAGAAAACGACAGTCAAGAGACCTTGTACGAGGGTACAGATCCAGGCCTCCAGCCAATCAGGGTGAGGACTGGACTCAACTACAACCTGTGACCAGATCTATGGACTGGACTGACCAGACACTACTGTGACTCATCTATGTATGTGTGTGTGTGTGTGTGTGTGTGGGGATAGGCCAGAGAGTGGCACTGAAAGGGCAAAATGTCTTAACATGGTGGAGGGGGTGGAGTGTTTGTGTTCTATATGATAATGACTCGCCTTGTTTGAGGTACATTAACTAGAATCCAGGACACTGGCTGTAAAACTGAATAAGGCTACATCCACACTACTACGTTTTTGTTTTAAAACGCATAACCTTTGCTACGTTTACACCTAGCGTCCACACTACTCCAGCGTTTTTTAACCCCTAAAATGGAGACCTTTTAAAACACTGCTGGCCCTGTTTTAATTTGAAAATTCCAGATTGCGTTTTAGTGAGGACGGGCGGAAACGGAGACATTCTAAAACGATGACACAGACACCCACGTTCGCTTCCTGATTGGGTCTAATCAGACACGACGTGTCCTTCCCTGATCCGTCACGCCCCCATCACGTGACCCTTTCCCAGACGAAAACAAACAACATCAGCCTTGACTACCAGCGGTTAATTCAACATTAATAACGAACAACACTTACTTTCAGTAACAGTTCCACCTGGTTGTCGGTCCAAGCAGAGAAATCTCTGCTCTTACTTTTCTCCATTGCTGTTCTTCGTTCGTAGTATTTTCTAAAACTAAGCAACCAACACAGAGCAGACGATCTGCTTCCTGTTTACACCGGCAGGTGCATGCCCAGTACATGTGAATGGTCACGTGATATGCGTTTTTGGGCGTGTCGTATGGACGGAGATTATTTCTGAAACGGTGGTAAAACGCTCATGTGTACTGAGATTGTTTTCATTTTAAAACGCCGTTTTAAAATAAAAATGTATTAGTGTGGATGTAGCCTAAGGGAGTGGGCGCCCTGGTAGACCAATGGGAACTTCCTCCCAAAGTGTTTGATTCACTTGCTTTGTCATTTTGACGTATTGTGAGCATCTCAATTCATTGTGTTAATAAAGGACTTATATAATATGCAGACCTGTACTGTGTGTAGGATCCATATTTTGCCCATATTAAAGATGCTACCAGTTTAAATGTCCATGTTGTCAGTCATCACTGAATCCAGGCATCAAATAAGTTGTTTTGGAAAGCTAATAATAAATGTGTTCACCCAAAAAAGTCAAAATATTGTAAAAAAAAAAAAAAAGTTTTTACACTTGGCTGAGGTGGAACAGCTGGTACATCTCTAAAAATGAAATGTGACAAATAGAAAAATAATCAGTGAATCAGTTATGACGTACATGAAGCATGTGACTTAAACATCACGAGCTGAAGACGTCAGATTCGATTCAATTCAATTCAGTTTTATTTATATAGCGCCATATCATAACAAAGTTATCTCAGGGCACTTTTTCGAGTAGAGCAGGTCTAGACCGACTCTTTATATTTACAGAGACCCAACAGTTCCCACCTTGAGCAAGCACTATGCGACAGTGGCAAGGAAAAACTCCCTTTTAACAGGTAGAAACCTCGAGCAAAACCCGGCTCTGGGTGGGCGGTCATCTGCCTCGACCGGTTGGGTTGAAGGGGGACGGGGGGGAGCGGGAGAGAGAGAGCAGGAGGAAAGAGAACATACAGCAGCACAGTACAGTTCCACACAGAGAGAGAGTAATAGGTTGTAAATGGTATTGATGAACACCACCAAGAAATAAATAAGAGCAATATATTATAATAGAACAATAACAATAGCAGCAGTGGGTGCAGAGCAGGAGCACGGGGGCAGCACGTGCAACCATAGATCCAGACTCTACAGCTCTGGAGGCAGAAACACCTGCAGAAAGCAACAGAAGGAGAGAGAGAGGAGAGAAAGCACACAACTACAGGAAGAAGTTGAGTTAGTAACAAGCATTGATGGGATATGAGGGCGTACAGATGGAGAGGGAGAGGAGGAGAGAGGAGCTCAGTGCATCATGGGAAGTCTCCCAGCAGTCTAGGCCTATAGCAGCATAACTAAGGGGTGGCTCAGGGGTCACCTGAGTCAGCCCTACTATAAGCTTTATCAAAGAGGAAAGTCTTAAGCCTACTCTTAAATGTGAGGAGGGTGTCTGCCTCCCGTACACAAACTGGGAGCTGGTTCCACAGGAGAGGAGCTTGATAGCTGAAGGCTCTGGCTCCCATTCTACTTTTAGAGACTCTAGGAACCACAAGGAACCCTGCATTCTGGGAGCGCAGTGCTCTAGTGGGGCAATAGGGTACTATGAGCTCTTTAAGATATGATGGTGCCTGACCATTAAGGGCTTTGAAGGTGAGGAGAAGGATTTTAAATTCTATTCTGGATTTTACAGGGAGCCAGTGTAGAGAAGGTAATATTGGAGAAATATGATCTATTTTTCTGGTTCTTGTCAGTAAACGTGCCGCAGCATTCTGGATCAGCTGGAGAGTCTTAAGGGACTTATTGGAGCAGCCTGATAATAGAGAGTTGCAATAATCCAGCCTAGATGTAACAAATGCATGGACTAGTTTTTCTGCATCTGTTTGAGACAGGATGTGCCTGATTTTTGCAATGTTACGTAAATGAAAAAAGGCAGTTCTTGAAGTTTGTTTTATGTGGGAGTTGAAGGACATATCCTGATAACTCCAAGATTCCTTACGGTGTCGCTGGAGGCCAGGGCAATGCCATCTAGAGAAACTATATCTTTAGATAATGTGTTTCGAAGGTGTTCGGGGCCAAATACAATAACTTCGGTTTTGTCTGAGTTTAACATCAGAAAATTGCAGGTCATCCAGGTTTTTATGTCCTTCAGGCATGCTTGAAGTTTAGCTAATTGATTGTTTTCATCTGGCTTGATCGATATATATAATTGGGTATCATCTGCATAATAATGAAAATTTATGGAGTGCTTCCTAATAATATTGCCTAAAGGAAGCATAAATAAGGTGAATAGAATTGGTCCAAGCACAGAACCTTGTGGAACTCCATGACTAACTTTGGTGTGCATAGAGGATTCATCGTTAACATGTACAAACTGATATTGATCTGATAAATAGGATTTAAACCAGCTTAGTGCGGTGCCTTTAATGCCAATTAAATGTTCTAGTCTCTGTAATAGAATGTGATGGTCAGTGGTATCGAATGCAGCACTAAGATCTAATAAGACAAGTACAGAGACAAGTCCTTTGTCGGATGCAATTAGAAGGTCATTTGTAACTTTCACCAGTGCTGTCTCTGTGCTATGATGCACTCTAAATCCTGACTGAAAATCCTCAAACAGCTTGTTGTTGTGTAGGAAGTCACACAACTGATTGGCGACTGCTTTCTCAAGGATCTTAGAGAGAAAAGGAGGGTTAGATATAGGTCTATAATTTGACAAAACCCCTGGATCAAGAGTGGGCTTTTTAAGAAGAGGTTTAATTACAGCTACTTTAAAGGACTGTGGCACATAGCCTTTTAATAAGGACTGATTGATCATATCTAGTAAAGAAGTGCTAACTAAGGGTAAAACTTCTTTAAGCAGCCTAGTTGGGACGGGGTCTAAGTGACACATTGATGGCTTAGATGAGGAAATCATGGAAATTAGTTGACTAAGGTTGATGGGAGAAAAGCAGTCTAAATGTACATCAGGTTTTACAGTTGCTTCTAAGGTTCCTGTGTTTGAAGATAAGTCAGTACCAACTGAGGGCAGGAGGTGCTGAATTTTGTCTCTAATAGTTAGAATTTTATCATTAAAGAAGCTCATGAAGTCGTTACTATTGAGATCTATAGGAATACATGGCTCAACAGAGCTGTGACTCTCTGTCAGCCTGGCTACAGTGCTGAACAGAAACCTGGGGTTGTTCTTATTTTCCTCTATTAATGATGAGTAGTAGGCTGCTCTGGCGTTACAGAGGGCCTTCCTATAAATTTTAAGACTATCTTGCCAGGCTAAACGTGATTCTTCCAGATTGGTGGAACGCCATTTCCTTTCAAGTTTTCGCGATGTTTGTTTTAGGTTGCGGGTTTGTGGGTTATACCATGGAGCTAACCTCCTCTGTTATTATCTTCTTTTTTAGAGGGGCAATAGAGTCGAGTGTTATTCGTAGTGAGCCTGCAGCACTATCAACAAGATGATCAATTTGGGAGGGACTAAAGTTAACATAGGAGTCATATGTTACATTGAGACATGGAAGTGAATTAAATGCCGATGGAATCACTTCCTTAAATTTAGCTACAGCACCATCAGATAGACATCTAGTGTAGGAATGTTTGCCTAATGGCGTGTAGTCCAGTAATAGGAATTCAAAAGTTATTAAATAATGGTCTGATAAAAAAGGATTCTGTGGAAAAACTATTAGATGTTCAATTTCAATGCCATAGACAAGAACAAGGTCGAGGGTGTGGTTAAAACAGTGAGTGGGTTTATGTACACTCTGACAGAAGCCAATTGAATCTAATAATGAGATAAATGCAGCACTAAGGCTATCATTTCCTACATCTACATGAATATTAAAATCACCTACAATAATTATTTTATCTGTTTTAAGGACTAAACCTGATGAGAACTCTGAGAATTCAGATAAAAATTCAGAATACGGTCCAGGAGCTCGGTACACTATAACAAATAGAATTGGATCTGTGTGGAGCGATGAGACTTCTGCAGATGTAATGTTAAATAGGTGACTGGTCACTGCAGAGGAGACTCAGACTGTAGATGAGTCATGTTGCTTTACCTTAATGAATCATTCATGATGAAAATTAAATAGCAGTTTCTGCTGACAGTCTGTCTTGTGCTCTGTCTGAACAGACTCGTGAATCAGAGCGCTGATAAATCTCAGGTTAGTTTTCTATGAACTCCTTATCAGCTCATGCGTAGGTGAGTGGCTTGGTAAGGTCCACTGCTGAAGGACAGGAAGCAGAGTTAACACCTCCAGAGCCAGCTGAGCTTTACACCTGAAATGTCCTCCAGGACTTCAGTCAGAGCCAAGGAGTGCAGACCAGTCTGGTTACAGTTTGCTTTTATCATTACCTCCCTTCACCTGGAAATCCATCAGCCTTTGTGTGTTCATAGAGTGCTAATATGACACCTGAATTTCAGCACTGATCCCAAAACGAACAAATCTCTCCATCAGTATCAGCCTTATTTGACTGGTGCAAACTAGCTGAGGGGTCATTTTGGTTTTGTAATGTTTACTGTGATTATTAGCTGAAAGCATTTATATCATTTTCTAAGGTACTTGAGAAAGAGATCCACATCTGCTCTGGGCGATCTTTAAATGAGATGATTTGTATTCAAATAGAACAGCTAGTTTCTAAAACAGAAAAGCCTCTCCACATCGCTTTAGTGGGAACGTGAACCCATTTTGAAATATCTGTACCATCACCAGAAGCATGCAGTGGGCCTACCAGGTAAACAAGACTTAAGGCCTTTAAACACCGGGGACGTAACGAATAAACGACACGAAAATGCGAAATACTTGCCTGCGAATATTTACTCTACTACATCCAAAAGTAAACTAATCTGCTCACCATCCTGCATCAGGCGGTGCTGCTCCACACGTTGTCCTTGAGTTCATAGTCTTTATAATTTTTGTGTCCTTCATAATATAATACAGGGTGATGAGAAACACAAACAATCAGCAGTTCTGGAGTTGTGACGTGACGTCTGTTCCGCATAACGTGATTGGTTGATACCTTTATTCGCCGTGCGAAAGCTCAGAAAAATCGACCTTGTTCCGAAAAAAAAATTGTCGCTTTTTTGCCCATGTAATATTCGCTTTCTGTGTGAAAGTACTCATGACAAAAACAACAGTTTGAAAAAACATATTGACGTGCAAATTAATCGCATGAAAAAAACGCCTCCGGTGTGTAAAGACCTTTAGAACTGGACCAAGCACTTTCGGTTTTAGATGTTTTTTTTCTACACCCACTGCTACACACAGTTCAGAGGCTGCTCCATAAACAGGTTCCATACCCATGCCCAAGAGTCGGGTTTGTTTCTAAGGTCCTCTTGCCTTTTTGTCCTTCGTTCTGTCTGTATTTTATATTTCCTTCCTTTTCTTCCAGTTTTTCATCACTTGTCTCGGTACATAAAACTAAAAGTCATGCAAGAGCCCATGTTGTTTCACTTGTCATTAACCCCGCCTCGTACAAGTAGTGTGTGTCCTCACACCAGTCCCAGCATCAAAACAGATTGGTCTTCATCACACTGGAGCTGAATCATTGTAAGTTGTGGAAACATTTTGAAAAAGCTTCACAACTTTGTATTAGATGTCAAAACGACTGAAAGTGCTGATAGTCATCACCCAAATATCCTCACAGCAGCAATATTTGGCTATTTTGACAAATATTTGGTGACATGCAATCTTTCCAAATCACACATATAGATATGTTGACACACAGACCTGATAACAACTACCTGACCAGATCAGACTGAAGAGAATCTGGACCTGGCCGGGTACCTGACTGAAATATCTCCAGCTGTTGGATGGATTGTCATGAAATTTGGTTCAGACGTTCATCCCCCCTGACTTTTCCTCTGATGTCATCACCAGGTCAAAATTTCATTTTGATACGACCGTATACTGTAAACATGCAAGTCAGCAAATGCTACATCAGCATGTTAACATTGTCATAGTGGGCGTGTCAACATTACCACTGCTACCTTTACATTAACTCCAGCACAACTGCTAAGGAGCAAACACATTTTGGACCTTCCTCAGTAGACTGAGCCTATGGGCACCACAGAGCTGTATGATAAAACAATATACTGTAGACTCCACACACACATATTAAAGCAGAGACTGCACTGTTTTTACACACAGACAACACTCCGCTGCTAGGCAACGCAGTGGTTGCTGACGCTGTCATCTGCACAGTGAGTTAAAAACTTTGTTAACCAGTCCACTAGCATGTTAGCCCATCCCAGCATGCACCTGTTGGTCACACAGCATCGTGGGTGCATTTGATTTGGGTCACTTAGTGTGCTCGCCGGGTGGTGCATTAAATCAGTGATTAATTAAGGTAGATGCAACCTTTTTTAACTGTGCCGAATTACAATAATGCTAACCATAACACATAACAACGTCATCCTTCATTTTATTGCATTGTTGTGTATTTATGTACTGTTCACTAACCGCTAGCCACGGCCCGGTGTGACTGCACCCCCCTGACGCTGGACCAGTGAACGTTTACAGCTGAGTGCAGAGTGTCTCCTCTCTGGAGCTCTGCCCTCCTGCAGCTTCTTCTCTGCTGCAGCTGCTGATTGAACTCCTCTTCTGCTCCATTCTCACAGTTTATCAGGATTTTTTCATCTGACTTTTGTTTTTACTCTGTAACAATTTGGACTTGAAATGTAGCCAAGTACAATACTTGAGATAAAAAATATTGAAGTAAAATGACCGATTTTTAAAAGTACACAAAAAAAAATGCCTTTGTTACAGTTACAAGAGTAAATGTAATGTGTTCCTTCCACCCCTGGAAACACATGGATTGTACTAGCTGCTTGGTTCAGTATGAAACACCTTTTTTTCCTGTTCAGATCTGAAGCACACACAGTGAGCGGGGCGATCAGATTCTGGCCCCTTTAACCTGGAGTCTGGCCCTCATTGCTAAGAGCTTCTTCATCAGGCTCATGTGTTGTTGTACTGCCTCAGTGTGTACACTGTAGTGGGAGAGAGGGGTGAGTTCCAGGCAGCCTGACTCAGCTGCTACTGTCACGCTCAGGACTGAACAGGACCCGTCAGTCCTGCAGGTCATCCATAGGCTTTGACAGGCTGTTACCATGGCGCCTGCTCCCATGACTTGTGTTCCCATGGCCAAGAGCCTTCAGGGGAAGTTTGGCCAATAAGATGAACAATGGTGTTCTGTCTGTCTGTCTGTCTGTCTGTCTTTAGGAGTATGAAGTTGCTGTAGGCTGTTTATATACAGCTTGTCGTGGTGTGTGTGTGTGTGTGTAGAGTGTTTTACAGCTTGGTGCTAATAAGAGGGAAAAAAGTAAGGTGTTCATGCACTTTGTGTTTTCCTCCTGTTCATATGCTGAGACCTTCTTTCCACTAAGTCCCCATTGTGTCCTACCCCCTCTCATCTGCTGACCTTTGACCTTTTCTTTTAGCCTGATCAAACATGTGGTCTCCTTACAGTTCAGTGAGGGTTCAGTAATTATGTGATGTTCTGTGATTATCCAGCTTCAAATTTCTTTTAGACGCATTCCTCTTTGTCCTGCTCTCTGTCTCTGTCACACACACACACACACACAGATCCCAGCCCCAGGCCCTCCCTCAGCTGTAGTTAGAGGACTGTCATGTTCTGGCAGGTCGCCTGATGACCTGTCTCAGCTGGTGGGGGGTCAGGAAGTCCAAACTGAACCAATCTACTCACCTCAGACCCGTCCCTTACCTCTGGGCTGCACCTGCTCCCAAGGCAGAGGGGAGTTACTGTGTATCTCAGGGGGGTAGAGCCTGTAGAACCAGTCTGCCTCTGGTCTCTGGACCTGCTCACACCAGCATTTATGACCGAAACATCAATTCATTTCAGTGGAATCGTCACAGTCAGTGGAGTAAAGCCACGCAGAGAGAGTTGCAGTTTGGTGCAGCCTGTTAATCAGACAAGTTTGATTTCATCATTCAGTCTGACATTCTTAGGAGGGGGGTCATTTTGTTTTATGCTCTAACCAATCAGTACTGAGTGTGGTATCTGTCCTGCAGACGTGGACACAAAAGCTCTGATGGCGGTTACTAGGACCAGTTCAAATTTTTCATGACAATCAAAGACATGTATTGATCACTATTGATCACTTGTAAATAGCAGAGACAGTCCTTAAAAACCTTAACCGAGAAGTCCAGAATGAAGGAAGCTCTGCTGCGTGATCCACTTTTATAAACCCCTGCTGTGCTGGAGTGTCCAGTAAGCTGCTCCACAGAGGAGTTGCAGCATGATCTGATATTAGTCAAAATTTAGTCAGGTATTAGAGGTGTAAAGCCACCTAAACTCAAGGAAACCTGTTAATCCCACTGTCAGCTTGTAAACAGTCACATAATATAAAAGCAGTATCATCATTTGCAGTGATGTGTGTATTTTTATTATAAAGGATTACTGTATATTGGTGGGTGTTTGTTTCAGTGTAATCAGTGATTATACAGAGCAGCGAGGCTCCTGGAGGTTAGATTAGCAGTGAAAGCTGGAGCAGCCCAGTCTGGAAAATCTGTGTCATAATAATGAGCGAGGAACCGGAGCAGTCACGAGGCCTGTTCTGCAGAGAGCAAAGTCCTTACTCAGAACACACAGACACACACACACACAAGAACACTCTGTCAGACTCAGATCTGCCACTGTGCAGTGGACTGTCCTGCTGGGCAAACAAAGAGGCTTTTAGAGCCAGTGTCAGCTTCCATGTGGCATAATGTCAGAAACACAACAAATGATGCAGCAGGATATTTACCAGATAGCAGCATTATTCTGCTGTCCATCAGGAACATGTGCTTTTATTCTTACTGATAGACCTGTTAGCATTTATCATAGAGTGTGCATTATGTGAGCCTCCATTTACACACAACATGAAGACATTTGTACAGAAAACAGCGTGTTGTTGTGATTAGCGAGCTGTGGAATTTAGCACCGCTATGGCAGAGGGGATAACACTTTTTAGAGTGGAAAGGGATGTGATGAGGTCTGAGGGGTGGGAGACCAATGATTTAGGGAGCAGTGTGTGTAATACAGGACACAGTCTGTAATGTGAGGTGTGGGGTTGTTTCCTGACTAGAAGCAATCCTCCCCCATGTGTCCTCATCATCCTATCTTTCAGACAGCTGGGAGGAAAAAAACAGCTGATGGAGAAAAGTGACTTTAGTCAACTGCAGTGCCTCTCTCCTCCCTGCACACTGTTTAAAGACACAGGGACAGTTCACACCCTGCTCCTTACCACCTGAGCCCACCTGCTGAGACAGCTTTGTTCTGCTGCCTGCTTGTCATTAGAAACAGGGTTTCTGATATAATGACTGTGATACATGTTGGTGTATTCTACATCCAAACAAAACCTACAGTATCATGGCTACATGTTTAGCAATGTTGCCCCTGGAATGACCTGTGTTTATCAAACAGAATCAGTCCTGACTGGCAGAAGTCCTCACAGTGATGGATGGTATATTTGTTCCTATTTTTAGGCTCAGGAGTAAAAACCTTTTATCAACTTTCTGATCACTGTTTGGAAGAGGTCCAGGGGTGCCCTGTGTAGCTGTGGAAGGAGAGAAGTTATGGAAACGCTCCATGACAATGAGCTTATTAGAGAGTTACTGAGGAAAAGATCAGGTTCAGTCAAAAGTGATGATGATTTGTGTCACTCCGAACCATACCATATTCTGCTGCAATAACTATATAATAATAATAATGCACACAGGTTTATTCCTCTCCATCACTCAGCATGACGTCACTGAAATACACAGCTACTTTGCTCTATTATGGGCTGTAAATGGATGTGATTGGGCTGAATGGAATCATTGATATGTTTATTTTAAAACCACAAATGGATGGATGTTAGTATTTACTTTACCAAAAGGCAAGGTAGGCAACTCCCTGTGGCCCCCAAGTAAGAGGCCCCTATAAGCTAAAGACACACTATGATGTTGTTTAGATAAACTATATATATGTATATATATATATATGTATATATATATATATATATATATATATATATATATATATATATATAAACTCATGTTCATATTCTAACATATGCACACTATCCAGATACTCACCCTGAATATCCTCACTGCTTTTATCATGGTCAGTGTGCATGTTACAGGACAGCTAGCCCTGACTAGTAAACTGGTGTTCATGTGTTAACCAGTCTCCCTTTCAGTTTCAGATAAGGGTCTGGGGCTTTGATGAACACAGGCCCTGAGCTGGATTTGTGTTGGTCTGAAGTACCTCGTTTAACTAAGGTGTGTTCCTCCCCATTTATTTTCTCCTCAGCTAACCAACAGCTCACAGGGTTAAAGAAAGCGCAGGGGGAGGAGGGAGCCCACGGGCTCTGAGCTGGATTAAGGGCTGGGAGGTAAGCAACACAAGAGATGTTGTTTGGTTCAGGGGTCAAAGAACTACAAGGGAAGCAGAAACTCTTTCCTCTGAGCTGTGTTTATTCAGGAGCTGAGCCTCCAATCATCTACTTTTCTCTGAGGAAATAAGGCAGGGATTAGCAGGGGATGCTTGGTTCATTACAGATCTGCTCCACACATGTTTAAGACATATTAAATACTCTGCTTTGATTAATAATAGATGAACATGCATCATCCTGCACCGTGGAGGTAAACAGCCAGCTGTGGGCTGATGGTGGCCACAGTGGCCCAAGCACTTCTGTTTACACCAGCCGCAGTTTATTGTGAACATGTATGCAGATACAGACTGTTATTTATTTCAAAAACTGTTGGATTGAATGTAGCTATATTTTCATTTTCTACATCAGTTTAAGATTAGACAGATAACTCCAGTCTCTCAGCCCTCTGCTTCAGATGTGTTGGTTCATTTCCCCAAAATACATCACCTTTGGCTAAATGTATTAAATATCATCAAAAGTCCCGGTGGACCCTGGATTCACCCTCTGGGTAATTTCACCAAATGAATCCTGAGTTTACAGAAATTATATTATTATATTTATGTGTTCACATTCCTGTGAACAGACTGACTGTTCCTCTGCGTGAACTGAATCTGATCATGGGATTATTCTCTATGACGTCCTATCTCATGAATGAACCACCCTGACCCCAGCAGACAGTATACCACACAGCATGTGCACAGAGAAAACATATATCATAACTAACTGACTCATTCTGTGGGAAGCAGTTCTAAAAGAATTTGGTTGTTTTTTTTTACTGATGGATTTCTGTGCCATTTTCTTAATAACACCAGGATTAATGTGAACATGGAGATGGATGTTGATATCTGAGTCAGCAGTTTCTCCTGACTGGAAGGCTGAGCATAACACAATGAAGCGGACAAACGGTTCATATACTGAGATTTCTTCATGTGTTACTTCCAGGTATGAGCTGCAGAAAGGGTCAAACGTCCTTCACACTGCAAGGATTTCATGAATTTCTCACACTCTCTGAAATAGATGAGCTACTGTACTTGTCCATGTGAGGTTCACTTTTTAATCAACAATGCAAACCTCCTCAACCAGACCACATTAAACAGTGTATACCTATACCTATGTAAATATGTCATGAGGACACTAAACCTGTTCCATTAGCACCACACAGACCTTTAAAAGGAGCCTTCCAGTGACAGACTGACAGATTACACTGCCCTGCAGTCTGTCATGTCTCTGTGGTGTGTGAATGAACTTGCAGAGACTTGAGCTAGCTAGTCAGTCAGCAGGACAATGTTGTCAGTGTTGCTTTAAAAACGTAGTAGTAGCACCGACCTTCACTTATCAGTTATGAAAGAGAAGCCAACATGATGATGGATTCCCTCTGAATGTAGACGGAGTGCACATCTCTGCACACTGATTTCATATCAACTGTGTTAACTTTAACTGTTAACTTGTCTGAATTGGAGGACGACACATCTTAGCGATTAGTTCCCAAATAACTCCAGATATAAGAGAGTATAGGTCGTGTTTAAACCCTAGTCCACAGTAAGGCTGTAAGCTGTGATAGCTGGTAGAGCAGACCAGTTAAACTCTGACTGCAGCATGCTTTGGAAAGTGGACAGCAGTCATATGGAGGTGTGGTCCCAGGCTCAGGCCTCAGCAGCTTTGTCCCATCCTGCTCAGTGAACTACTGAATGTCCACTTTGTACTACAGCAGAATATTCACTCATAGAAACTCACACATTCAGTATAAATACATGTTTTATTGGTTTGAACTGCAATCTGTCATTACAAAAGAATACCTGTGCTAACAGCAATGGCTGCTGGACAATACATTCAACAGTTGCTTCCCACATGTCACTGCTGTTAACCCCGCGGCTCCAGGAAAACACTGCAGGCTTTTAACTGCTTTATAGAAAAATATCAAGGCACAACATCTGGGAAACATGGAATGTATTTATAGGCACTTCATGGGGGGTGTGGGTGGTCAAAAATAACCTTTACATCATCATCATCATCACGATGATAACTCAAAGTGCTAGTAAGTCTGTCTGATAGTGCGGAACATGCTTCTATAATTATTTCTAAATAAGAGCTTAAAATGCTTTTGTCACAGAGTAAAAGTGATTCAGTGACGTAATGAAATGAGAATTCCTCCCCGTAAAAGACACTGTGTGAGGACAGGACTGCTGCAGGGCCAGTTTACATTCTGCAGAATGAAAGATTCTGAACACAGCAGCCTGAACACAGCAACGCTGCGCTTCCATCTGGACATGTAACACACTGGAAGGTGCAGGTGGGAGATATAAACAGTGTCCCCAAACATTCTGAGGCGATAACACTGTTCATTCAATCCAATTCAGCAGATCAATATTAATATTGCGCTGGTCAATGTTATTTATGCAGATGCTCTGTAGAGGATTGTCCTCCAGGACATACAGAGGTCTGAAACCACTCATGTACGGTTCTATGATCTGAAGAACACAAACATATTCTCCCCAAACATTCAGTGCAATTTCCATCATGGTTCAAAGGCCTTCAATGAACTGAAGTACCAGTAAATACAGGCGTTAATATACATTCAGTGACTTTCACGCTTCAGAGACCCAAGCTGCTCCGACCCTGCATGAAGGACCCGGTTAGACCTGCACCACCTGCACCCATGCTGCTCACAAACAGCTGGATGCCACTAGCTTCGTTAGCCCATCACATGACTTGGCTTGTTTCAGCATTTTAACTGTTATGGCAGCTGCAGAACCTCAGCCCTCACTGAAATGCCCCAGCATGCACTGGGGCGGTGACTTTGTGCCTTCAGACTGCAACACAGAAGCTCAACATGTAAGAGGAGCAAAGAATAAATTAAAATTCTAAACATTGTGTTTTAAATTAACTTTCAAAATAAATCAAGTGTTACAAAAGGGTCATTGCAGTATAATATATTAACTGTGGGGGAAGAAAAAAAAAAACAAAAAAAAAAAACAGCTCTTCACAATCTTGCAATTAATACCGTGGATCATAATTTAACATTAAAGAAAATATATATTCTATTGTTTAATTAACCAGATAAATACTAAATAAAAATGCTTAAGATCAGCAATAAATACACTTTGATAAATAAGCAGTGACAGCCGAAGCCCTTCCTCTAAAGGCTTGGGAAATAAACTAGACAATAACAATGCCATAATAATAATAATAATAACAATAATATTCATATTGAAGGTGGTGGAATTAACAGGAGCGTTACGCAGACTGACGTGATGTACGGGGTTGGAAAGGTGCGAGGAGAGTTTGAAGTCTAAAGAGCAGGATGCGAAATGAACTGCTGGTAGTCTGTTAAAGAGCCCCCAGGGGCCCAGATCCTCTGTTACTCCACAGACTCAGTGAGAACAGCTGTCCCTGGAACTAGTCCGCGTGATGTTGTGTGGACGATCCAGAGTGACACCTGGAAGAGGTGCTGCCGTTTAATTTATTGAAATCGAATTCTTTAATAACTAACTGTATTGGGAGGGAGGCAGAAATCTCAGACGATATCTATCTGCATGGCTGCCACATTAAAGCCTAAAACAAGTCTGAAGTGAACTGACCCTTTAACTCGACTCCAACTTGGCAGATCATTTTGATTCCTATTCCAAACCCCAATGCTGTTTTACTATAAAAGTCTCTGGTGAGGATTTCACTCCGCTGTGCAGCAAACAGAGAAGATAAGTGACCGCCAGCTCAATAAAGAGGCACATAGCAGCAGCACTCAGCCTGACTGAAGGAAGCACCTTGAAGTCGGCCTCAAAGAAAACACAGGCACCCCGACACAAGCCACAGGAACAGGGATTACACGTGAACCAGAGCATGTAGGCTCCACACGAGTAACCTCCAAGGCACTTTAGAATCTTCCTGTCAACTCGCTCTTGTTCATTAATGTTGAAGATGGGGGGTGGGAGGTGGGGGTCAATCCTCAAAAGAGAAGGCATCCGGTGTTGTGAGGTGACTCACTGGCTACAACAATGCACAGAGCAGTCCGCTTCTCCTGTAAACGGGGGGGGGGGATGCAGGCACCTTAATCATTTAATCATCCGAGATTGAGAGCCTGCTGAAGATGGGGAGGCGGCGGGAGGCATCCAGGAGGGGGGACTCAGAGCCACTCTGACTGCCCAGGCTGCTCTGGTAGCCCTCCTGGTCAGACAGAGAGTCTGGGAGGCTGGGGGGGCTCTCGGATGTGGGCTGGCAAAAGCAGGGGGAGGTTGGGGAAGGTGGGGCCGGACCCTGAGGCTCAGACACAGGGGGGAGTCCCAAGCTGGCGCCGAACATGCTGGCAAGCTCCTGGCTGGAGTAGGTGAAGGGGTTGCTCTGCCACTCCATCAGGCCTTCGCTGGAGAACATGGGTGGAGGTGTGACGGAGGTGGGGCTGTCCTGCAGGCCGCCGGAGCTGGGGAAGCCGGCGAAGCTGAAGCTGTGCTGCAGCCGAGGGCGCTCCATCTTGTTGAAGGCAGAGAGGGGAGGGGGCCCGCGCCGCTCCTCTGCATTGTGGATGAAGTGGCAGCGGGGGCCGTAGGGGCAGAAGCCGATGGTGTGGAAGGTGCGGCACGGCTCAGTCTTGTACTTTGGGTGACGGCTCAGGCTGCGCAGCTCATGCATACCGTGGGCAAACTGGCACTTATCACCATACTTACAGGTGCCGTTCTCCTCAAAAGGCCGGCACAGCTCCGTTTTATAGCGACTCGAGTTGACTTGGCTGCTTCCGCCCACACCCAGCTGACTGCCGGCCCGCAGTCGGTCCCCCAGCTCTGAGTAGGAGCGCTCACGCAAACGGTTCTCCTTGTTGTTGCTGCAGCCCAGCACCATCGAGGGATCCGTTTTGAGATTGTTGACAAACTGGTTCTGGCTGAATTTTGCACTGGGGAGGCTGACTGAGTGACGGCGTTGGAACAGGCCTCCTGCAGAGGGGGCCCCCACCACCTTCCTGTCCAGCAGGGACCCAGTGGAGGAGAGGTTGGCACTGGAGCACGGGCCCGACGTCAGCCGAGGTCCACCAAGACTGTTGTTGTTCAACATTTTGTTGTTCTGTAATCAGAAAAACACATCATTTAGAAAAGTCTTCATGAAGTTCAGCGGTTCATCCCTGTGATTAGAATGGCTGGTGACTGGTGTGTGCCGAGTTCATCAACCCTATCTGAGCAGTGCACCCACTTCCTACCTCAAACCACTCATGGGCATAGCAGTTAGCAAGGAGTCAACGTGGCCACAAGCAGGGTTTTGCACTGGAACTGGTTCCAGATTAACAAAAAGAAACATTGGGTTTAATCTTACTTCCTGAGAGCCAAGTTTGGACCTAATGTGCTTCTGTTTACATTAGCAGCAGTTACACATGAATCACATGTGTAGTGTCTAACATGAGGACCATTTCCCACAGCACAATGTATTTTTAATATACAGTCAGAATGCTCCAGAACCAACAGGTGCTATGGCATCCAACACTGATGAAAACAAATGTTAAAACCTCAACGGGCCATGATGGAATTATCTATATCTTTACTGATTTCACATTCAAGTAATTTCTGACAAACATTACATTTTAAGACTGTACAAATCACCTTGGATATTACAAATGTATCATCAAGGATCAGTCTCTGAAACCAGAGCAGCACCAGGGACCCAACAGTTCAGAAACTATTATGCGTTTCATAAAGGGACGCCTCTGTAACACAGATTGATTGCAATACTTTAACAGTACACCGATTAAATAACTGGGCAATCCAATCCAGAAATATAGATATCTGCACAGCAAGTCTGCGTGCACACACTGGCCCAACAGCCCGCTCTGATCCTGTGCAGCTCTGTCATGCTCAATAAATCTCACGCAGACTATTCAGACTGTCAATCTCATAGCTTCAATAGAAAATAAGCAGTTTAGTAAAAGCACGTGGGTTTGCAACCTATGTTGCTGATACTAAACATAAACAGCTGTGTGCAGCTAATTAACATTCAGTTGGCTAATGTGGTATAGCTAAGTGCTGCACTTTAATGACTTTGCTGCTTTACAGCTACATGACACAATAACACTGAACTAGTTACCTTGATACAAAGTTCAGTTTACGTTAATTGGCTAACGTTAACGTTACAGTGTGCGGGTATAAACAACGCTGGCGTTAATAGACTGTTTAGAGCACCATTCAAACACTGAGCAAGACAGTACGATGTTACTGAAGGTGCTGGGCTTCTACTTGTACATGTAGTTACCTTATTACAGTGGAAAAGTTAACATTCAACACTGATTACTCTGTGTGCGTCACAAGCAAATTACCTTCTAACTAACCCTAACATTGCGCCACCATTAGCAAGTTAGCATTTGAAACGATTTACATGGTTTCCAGAAACTGAGTGGCGAGTCCGACAACAGTCAAGTCATGTGGGGTTGCAAGTTAACGTTACTGCCGTCACAAACTTCACACCAAACTTGCAGTAAGAAAAGTGGCTAGGCTAACGTTAGCATGCTCTGTCCAGAAACGGCCGCTTCCTCCCGGATAGGCGTCATTTACCTTGTCAGAGACGTCCCTGTATTCGAGGAAAGGAGAAATAATAGTCGCGGTCATGATTGTTGGTAAAGAATGAGAATCAGGGCTGGTTAAAGTCCTGGTCTCGGTGTTTTCTTCCCCGTGGAGAGCCCCCTCTGCCGAGCTGCGGTGCTGCGCACTTCCTTTTCAGCAGGCAGCGGCCATGGCTGCGTGGTGGGCGGACTTCCACCGCAGATACACAGCCAGCCAGTCACGGCCTCAGAGCAGACAGCGCCTCTGCAGGACCAACATGCACCTGTCTGCATCTCAGTACAAGATGCTCGTTTTCAGACAGGTACACACAGTAGCCTAGCCGTTAATCACTGGATGGGTGTGGTTTCCACATAAATCCAATTCAGCTCGTCTTTCACAAGTCAAGCAAATCACAGGTCTTGTTGCATAACTCCTGGACAGAAAGGTACCACCATCCAACTCATCTATCAGCAAACAGGAACAGCTTCTAACCACCTTACCCACCCATCTGGAAGAGAAGAAAAACCTGGAAGCTACCAATGACATGTTCAAGCCACTGACCAGTGGCTGTAATCAGAATATGGGACTCTACTTGCTGAACACAGACTGTTTAGCTGGGCCTGAGAACAGATGCGGTTTTATTTAATGCTGGATCCATCAATTTAAGGTCCCAAGAGAACAGAAAAACTCCATAACCAGCTGACAGACTCACAGCCCTGGCATATTCGCACCTTATGACTGAGTGACAAGTTAGTTAACAACTGCCCATACTTACGTGCCATTAGCATTCACTTCACAGACTCTCTTAGCTCTGTTGGAACCTGTAAATGTGCTGTACAACCAACACAATAAGCTCAAAGATGAAAATATGAGTTGAACTTTGAACTTTGAGTGCAAACCTGAACTGTTTCCTGCTGTACCTTTTCTATTTATTTATGGATAAGTCAGATTTCACCCTATAAATCAAAACAGTTTGCAGCACATAATACAAAACATCAATGTAAAATAACTTAAATACTGTAAGGTAAAATAAAATAAGGCAGCCACAGATCAAGTAAATAAGTGTACATACTGTACATTTAATTTACCAACATTTCCACAAGCGTCCAGTGAACCCAGTTCATTTTAAAGCCTTCTTATGTTCATTGCTCTTTAGTATTGATTTATCTGTTGCTTGGTTTTGATTTGTTTTGTTAGAATCTTTATGCTTCACCTGAACCCATATGCTCTCTCTACCCTGTGTGTGTGTGTGTGTGTGTGTGTGTGTCACTTTTTTTCTCCCTCATTCTTTGGGTTTATTAGTTAAAGTTTTCATATGCTTCTGTTAACCATCCTCATCAAATGTGGTTATGGTCTCTTGGAGGAGGACAGTGTGTTTCTGTCCTGTCTTGCCATAGCTTCATAATATTGGTGGTTTTGGCACCTCTTCCTATAGGTTGCATCGCAGACCTCAGCTCTCTTCTGGCATGCTGTAGACAGAAGAATGAAAGATATCTGACCTGATTTAAAGGATAATTCTGCTTTATTTCATCCTGCCATATTTCCCAGAAATGTGTGACTCTATAGGTTGTGCTTACTTTGCACCCATCTCCTCCATTGTAGGGATTCAGGGTCAGGGTCTCGCTCAAAACAACCTAAGCTTTCCAAATAAACATGATTTTTACATGAATCATTTCAAAGGCCTGTCTCTGAGTCTGACTGAAAGTAAAGAAAGTGAAATTAAAGATTAGGAATCTCCATGTCAATGTCACAGAATGCCAAATCATAAATAGAATGATTGCCGTCTGAAAAGTGTCTTGCAACAGCTGATTTAGGATCAGCACGGCACATAGCATTGTTATGTTCATTCATTCTAAATCTAAGTTGCCTCCTTGTTTTTCCTACATATTGGATGCCACATTTGGTACATGCAAGAAGGCAAACAACATTAATAGAGCTGCATGTTATCAGTTTTTTCATTTTGCACTCTCTTTTTGTCACATGATCCAAGACATCTCGTGGATGCCCTCTCATCAGAAACTGATCACAGAGTTTGTGAGCTTCTGTTAGGAAATCTTCATCCCTTGTGCAGATGTGTCTAGCCCTAAGAACCTGACTATAGGGCAGACCTTTGTGAGGGGGATAGAATGATAGCTTGAGTAGTGTAAAAGACTGTCTGTTTCTGTCTGTGGGTTTAGTAAAGAGTGAGGTGGAGTCTCTCCCATTATTAATTATCCATGTATCCACAAAGCTTAGGCTACTTGGTGACTCACATTCGATATTGAATTCAATTGAATCAATACAATTGTTGAGATACTGTGAAAAAGCCTGGAGATCACATTTAGAACCATTCCAAATCAGAAATGTCACCAATATATCTTTTTCAGAACACACTGGATTGCAAAAATGGATTATTATTGTACACAAATTGGTGTTCAAACCAACCCATAGAAAGATTTGCATAGTCAGGGTCCAAGCTTGTGCCCGTAGCAGTGCCATGTATCTGGAGGAAGAAATCTTTACCATGAAGACAAGAAAAACCTAAAGCACAGAGCCCAGATGAGTGTGGGTATTGGTATAAAGGCTTGCTACGTCCATGGTGGCCAGGAGAAGATCACCACTGTTGTGTGTGCATCAGAAAGGTGAGTAATGAAGTCACCGGCGTCTTTTAATTATGAAGGGAGCTTTTCAACTAATGGTCTGATGTGAAAATCAACAAAATTAGATAAATTAGATAAAGAGAAGCAATACTCGCTATAATAGGGCGACATTTGGGGAACCCTTCTGTCGGCTTGTGTACTTTAGGCAGGCCATAGATAACTAGTTTAACAGGAAAATCATTAGTCATGTACTTCAATTCAGACTGACTCATCTGACCAGAGGACAAAGCTTGCTTTAGAAAATGATCAGTTTCCCCTTTAAAAGAGAATGTAGGATTGCAGTGCAGTTTTTTATAAAAATGACCATCAGATAGCTGTCTTCTTATTTCATCATCATACATTTTACTATCCATTAGAGCTGTACCGACCCCTTTATCAGCAGATTTCACAGTGACGTCAGGGTTCTGAGACAAGGAAGATAAAGCGGCCAATTCACCTGTAGTGCAGTTGGGCCTCGAATGAGGTTCAGGTGTCTGCAAACGTTCTTCTACATCCCTTTCAACTAACTTACAAAATGTTTCAATACTAGCCCACTTGACCTGAGGACAAAATGTACTTTTGCGTTTAAACTGAACATTTGTTGTACTCACAACACTCTCAGCATTTACAAGTAAGCTAGTTCTCCCCTTGTGCCAGTCCTCCTTTGCTAAAGGTACCATCAATACCTGCTGAATAGCTCAACAATCTTAAATCTTTAACAAACGACTACAAGGAGTTCTTTTAATGACTACAGCAGAAGCTAACACATAAATAAATGATTTCTGAGTCAGTTTTTTAGAAAAACAGGATAATTTAGAGCTGTCTTCCTTTTTATTCTGTTTCCAGCAGCAGCAACTGAAAGTGCATTAGGAGATGGTGATATGCAAGCATCCTCCATTATTAATTATTCAGGACTGTTTGAACTCCTTAAGACAAAACTACACACAATATAGTATTTTTCAGTATTTATGGGTCTCAATCAAGTGGAGTCTCATCTGACTTCATCTTCAGACTGTTCTAGTCAGATCTCGACATGCAGCCGTGGTGCTCGCCAGTTGTTTCATCGGGGGCTGTATTCTCAAAATATCTCAGCTGTCTGGGAGAATTCTTCCTCAAACCAAAACTCTCGTCAGATCCATATTTGTTTGACCATTCATTAAGTGCACATTAATCCCCAAATGAAATCAATAAATGAAGCTGATCTCATGGATTAGCTGTAGAATATGTGCTAAATGTAGAATTACCGCATCAAAGGATGAAGATTCGTTCAGTCAATATTTTACTGTTTCATATGGAAATGTGTGACATAATTTACTAAACATGTCTTAATTTAACTTGATTTTAATTTTCATTGAATAACATTTTTTATATAATCTGATTACACCCCATCTGTCAGCTCTTCCCTCAGTCCCTCAGCTCTGTAGAGGAAGCTCTTGTAATGCTCTGAATGGAAAGATAAGACACTTAGTTAATACAGCCCCATGTGTTTATTGTCACATAATACTCACTATGCATATACACTCTTCTCTGACTGTAATTATACAGCTGACATTTTGTTTTCACTCTCATGTGTTGTCTGGCATGATTTAGGTACAAACCAAGTTCAGTACGTCCATGTTTGTTGAAGTGGACGTCTTGTGGCTGGTCTCAGTCCTGGTGGACTTGGCCTCAGCTTAGAACAACAAGCTGTCACACTGAGTTATTGCACCATTTCAGGATTAATGTCACAAATGATGTGATTATGGTGTGATAGCAGGAGTTTGACCTCTGAGGCGATGGTAACAGGGAACTATTACAGGATGTGCAACACTGGTCAAACTGAGGATCCGTGGTTCTTATCAGGGAGAAGAGAACAGGGTCTGAAATGAAATATCCACTCAACTTCAGTGGCGATGATCATGAAGGATAATAAGCTCTGATGATGCTCATCAGTGGAGCTAAATATAGACCTCTTGGCTGCATTGTGTTATTGCCGAAGCATTGCATCGGCCCCTTTTTCATTTCCCCCAGCCTAGCCCCACTCCACCTCTCCCCTTACAGCCTCAAATCTGACGTGGCAGTCTTCCCACCAACACGTTGGGCTTCATGGGATCCTGGAGACCTTGGCATCGAGTGCTGGGCGCCTGACTGTTGACATGGTGGTATTTTGCAATACAAAGTGCGCTGTGGTTTATTTTTGAAAATCCTTTGCTACCACGGCAAACCTTCTTTTCCCTTCTCTTGCTGTTTTTGTTGTGGGGGCCTGAGGTCTGTGTGTTTTGATGGAGACAAAGAAAGCACGGCAGGGAGGGAGGGAGCAGAGTGGCCATGTGTTTGAAGAGCAGATATCTGATTTATTTGGCTTCATGCACTGTGGTATGTTGTTACACCAGAGGCCCACAGCGAGATAAGAGCACGACACTCAAATCTGTGACTGGTCGTGTTTACTGAGTCAGATGTGCTTCCTAAACTCTTTTAATTATTAGGATTGTGCATATTTGATCTATTCAATCAACAGTTACAATTATAAGTTACAACACGATGGTCTAAATGGTTTTTCAAAATGCTACCAGGAAAACATTTATACCGAATCCCTCAGTGTTCATTTTTAGTTGGGCTAAAAGTAGTCACATTTAAATAAAATGAGTCTAAAAACTGGAATCAACTAACAAAATACCCTCACCTTTAGTGTGCATCTGTAGGAGGACATGACCTTGGTGACCCCAGTGATAGTTACAGCTCTGAAGAATAGGCAACTCAACAGACACAGACACTAAGACAGGGAATGAAAAAAGTAACCTTATCAACATGACACATTGTAAGATATATACAGTAGAAAATGTCCAGTTCTGCAGAGATCCCATTGTGCAAAATACCCCAGAATCCAGAGATGGTTTTGCCCGGATATTTCAAACTATGACCCCTATATGATGCAATCCATGTTGGATACTCTCTGGTCGCGGCATTGTAAAATGTCATATCTGGAGCGTATCTTATCTCTGGATTGGGACCACTTTGATACTATCAGAATATGGAGTTAAGATATTTTTCCGATATGACTGATGCTGTATTTTGAATGTCACACACGTCACGTTTCTGGTGTCAGCATATCACAGGATACTACCGAAATGTCTTACCTCATATATGTTAATATCCGGAAAGCGATATGTATCCGTGGCTGGAAACTTTAAGACATGACTAATAGTCGTGTTTTGGATATTCCAGGATATGATTCAAATCTGATTAAAATTACTGTAAATACTCCCTGGTTTTAACTCGGGTTTCGGATTATATCTGGGCTGGGAGCACTTTGATACTATTAAAATATGGAGTTGATATATTTGAATTGGCTTGTAGTCTTATTGTGAATGCCACACACATAGCATTTCTTTTGTAAACATACTTCATATTAGGCCGGCGTTATACAGAAGGAAACTTTATGACTAATAGGTATATGTAAATATAATTCCAACCTGACGAAAATTATGAGGATGCTCACCGTTTAAGATCGTATCCTGATCATTTTGACCACTTTGACACCACTAGAATTCACATTTCAGATATGACCTGAAGTCATATTTTGAAGCACACAAAAAAGTAATTTCTTGTAAATCACTTATGATTCATATTGTCATGATCCCAAGGACCCTAGTGTGAACTTGTGTGTTTTTTGGTTTTGTGTTTCCTGTTTTACTTTGAAATTACTGTTCTTGTTTCATTGTGTGCTGTTTATTTCCTGTCTTTGTTCTTTTCCCGCCTTTTTTGATTGATT